>JALPQI010005214.1:0-68364 GCA_025490895.1 Thaumatotibia leucotreta | reverse complement strand
GCATGTTTTGATCACAGCACGTACATGTTTTTGTCACGTATCTCCAAAAAGGGTAAATAATAACAATATTCTCGTAAATTCGACATTCAATTTTAAAACATTAGTAAAATAACGACATTATGTACTCAACTTACTTATTCCAAATGACACTTTCGTTTAATTAAAGAGGTTGATAAATATAATAAGTGGCAATTTTAGTAAAAATATTTTTTGAAAACATTCTATAGGTGATTTAACGTCATCCTCATTATTAGTACGATCACTGTACATGGTCAAGTTTATCTGTGTTATACAGGGTTACTTTTTCACCGTTACAATAAATATGTACCATATCATTGGTATAGATAATAGATCACATTTATCAAATAAAATTGTCAATTTTCAATTTTTTTTATTAATTTACCTTTTATGCAAATGTAACATAATGGGCGCCATTCCCTGTAGCAACTTTAGTCATTCGTATATCTTTCCATTAAATTTTTTTATGAAAAGCTTATTTTTCAGTACAGATGGTGCATTTTCGCTAGTGCCAGAAGTGGTTCATTTTACGTCAGGTCGAAATCTTCGGAGGGCCATATGTACTGAAAAACGTACGATACACGTGCGGAAACGAAATTCGTAACTCGTGTCGATTTAAAACTTTGTTTTTCGCACTTGAATCGAAATTTACTATTCTCGGTATGTTTTGTAACAATTCGCATTATTTTCCATAATCTTTTTTAATTGATAGTATATTATTAGTAGTATTTTATTGATACTCATGTCTGCCTGCGACCACGGGTGTAACGTCATGCCCGAAACGCCAGGATATAGGACTCGTTTGTATTTAAAATATGAGTGATAATCGTGAAAGTTTAAATCAATATTGTGCGACTGCTTGCAAATAATTTCATAAAATAATTCGAATTCCAAAATAAATTGTGTTTTAAAAAAATTGTTGGATGATAACGAACTATTATGGACATAAAATTCTATTTTTAATAGATACGAGTAGGTAACATTCTTAATTATTTCACTATTTTCGTCATGTCAAAGTGTGTCATGGTCTTATCACCAGTAGTCATCCTACTGTTTTTATCTATACTGTGTAATATGTTTGTTATTGTTTTGGTTTAATATATTGAATAACATAATTCTATTAATTTAGTCACTCACCACTTATGTTTATTCAGTCTCCGAAGCTCCAGTGACGATAACTTTTTTTTATGTGTTATCACACCAATCTTAAAGATAGTTTGGTTGACGACAGCGGTGCGCAAAATTGACGTACGCCCTCCCTCCAACAGGTCCCGATTGGGACTGAAAGATGACAGCAGGAGCGATCCGGGAGAATAATTTCACATATTTTGTATGATGAAATATAATTCTTCCAATATTAATGATTTCTTCTCGTTAACCGTAGACACAGACTTTGACGTTTCTTCTGATATATTTTTTTCTTGGTAAAGTTATGTAGTTTCTTGGCAAAATGAGTTTTCATGCAGAGATTAGACCTATGTTTGGGATCGTTTTTTATAGGGCGAAGTTTGTTTAAATACCTAATACTAATCAATGCGGGATAGATCAAGTTCTCAAATGTAACATATATAAGTTTTACTTCATAAGGAAGTAGTATTATTAAGAAAACTGAAAAAAACAAACGGGAATTCTACGCTTACCTCGCCTTAATGGTAGTTTAGAACATAATGTCAAAGTCAAACTCAAAATATTCTTTATTCAATTAGGCCCAGCAACGAGCGCTTCTGAATCGTTAAACTAAATAGCGAATGAGAGAAAAAAAAGCTACTTCCGGTTCTATCATTTATAATAAGGTATCTACCTACATTTCGTCAGCCTCCGTAGCCTGGTTGGTAGCTAGGGCTGCCAACCAAAGATCACATCACAGATATGCGGGATATTCGCGAATTAATTGCGGGACTTGGCTGTAAAATGCGGGACGGCAATGACATTAACATTAAAAAATAATGCTTAATTTCATATCGGTAATTTAGTTGCATAGTTATACACGTTCAGTACACGGTGCTCGCAGGCTCGCGTCGCGTCGCCGTCGTCGCGGTACATTTAAATTAACGTGTCACAATCTTAAATGCTTTCATTTACATATTTATTTGTTTGTTTATTTGTTCAATAGATATCATACAACATTACAGCTTACGCCAATGCGTTGTTTGACAAAGTACATTAAAAACAAAACTAAGAAAATATAATAGCATACATATAATTAACTAGCTGTGCCCGCGACTTCGCACGCGTGCTGTTCGGTGATCTGTGTTGTGTTCGGTGTAGCAAAGAAATTAATATCATACACAATGAAATAAATGGTTTAGGTACCTATCGTTTGAGGTTAACTTCCAAATACTACTCAAATTTTGATATCTCTAAAGGTAGTAAAATAATGTGGTTTCCCTCAGCAAACAAAATGATAGTCGTATTTCAAAACGCCAAAATTATACGTAATCTAAAAAGCATAAGCATAGCGTAAGTAAGGAGTTGAGGGTAAAAATTAAGATGAGGCTTGAGAGCATCATAAAAGTCATCATCATAGCATGGATTACCTTAGCCACTCATTTGCTTTAAAATTTTGGTTGAGCTTTATTCCTATGTAAAATAAGAATGACAGCTGGTAACCACAGTTACCAAAAGCAATTGAGTGGCTAAGTTAACCGGAGGACTTCAGTTGCTGAATGCGTGGCAGTAAGCGTCAGTGCAGTGTATGCAAAAACCTATCGCCAGGGTTTGAGTCGAGGAACCCAAAAGAGTAATATTCGGAAAAAGTTGGAAAATAATCTAAGATGGCAGTGTGCTGGGGCGAAAAGTTTAAATCCCGAGTAGTTCAGCAAGCCCGAAGGGCGAAGTTTTGGTTGGGAGGAAGAAGGCCGATCCAGCAGAGGGTTGAAGGCCCGGAAACCCACTCCAGGGGTCCAAGTAATTCGGCCTTGCAGCAGGAGGGCCGACCCAATCACAGAAACAATAAAAATACATGTCAAATATACAGAGTAAGGAGGTCGTAGGCCGAACTATGAGAAAACAGAACAGTGGTCCGAGCCCGACGCGTTCGAGCATTCAATATAATATTTATTCAGTATTCAAATAAGTCGAGCCTGAGGGCCGAAAGCCCGAAGCCGAGGCGTTAAGGCTGCAAAGGGCGAGTTCCAAGCAGTGCCGATGACCGATCGTATTTTTCATGAAATACTGGCTTTATGGCCGAGACTGAGACATAGTGCCAAGCATTTAATATGTGCAGTAATTAAAAAAACCGAGCCTGAGGGCCCAAGGCTCAAAGGTGAGGCGTCAAGACCACGAAGGCTGAAACCGACCTTCGAGTTAGGGCCAAATCCCAATCGGGCTTATGACGAAATGTTGTTTTATGGTCGACGCTAAGATGTAAGAAGACAGAGCTTGGAGCATTCAGTATATCCTGTAGCCAATCGGATCAATCAAGTACTCCCCACATGAACCCGAGGGCCAAAGGCCCGAAGAGTCAACCCACAATGTCAGCCTATCAACCCGAGGGCCGTAGGCCCGAGGCCACTGTCTACACGAACCCGAGGGCCGAAGACCCGAGGAGTTAACCCACGCTGTCAGATTATCAACCCGAGGATCGGAGGCCCGAGGCCCCTGTCTAAACGAACCCGAGGGCCGAGGCATTGATACCCGCTGCCAGTATATCAACAGGAGGGCTGCAGGAGTAAGGTCACCATCCACACAAACCCGAGGGCCGAAGGCCCGAGGGGTTAACTCACGCTGTCAATCTAACAAACCGTGGGCTGAAGGCCCGAATGGCTAACCCACGTTATCAGTCTATGGACCCTAGGGCCGTAGGCTCGAGGACACAGTTCACACGATCGTGAGAAGGCTCGAGGGGTTAACCCACGCTGTCAGCCTAACAAACCGAGGGCCGTAAGCCCGAGGCTACAGGCTACACGATCCCGAGGGCCGAAGGCCCGAGGGGTTACCCTTTGCTGTCAGTCTATGGACCTGAGGGTCGTAGGCTAGAGAACACAGTTCACGCGATCCCGAGGGCCGAAGGCCCGAGGGGTTAACCTTCGCTATCAGTCTATGAACCTGAGGGTCGTAGGTTCGAGAACACAGTTCACGCGATCCCGAGGGCCGAAGGCCCGAGGGGTTAACCTTCGCTGTCAGTCTATGAACTTGAGGGTCGTAGGTTCGAGAACACAGTTCACGCGATCCCGAGGGCCGAAGGCCCGAGGAGTTAACCTTCGCTGTCAGTCTATGGACCTGAGGGTCGTAGGCTCGAGAACACAGTTCACGCGATCCCGAGGGCCGAAGGCCCGAGGGGTTAACCTTCGCTGTCAGTCTATGAACCTGAGGGTCGTAGGTTTGAGAACACAGTTCACGCGATCCCGAGGGCCGAAGGCCCGAAGGGTTAACCTTCGCTGTCAGTCTATGAACCTGAGGGTCGTAGGTTCGAAAACACAGGTCACGCGATCCCGAGGGCCGAAGGCCCGAAGGGTTAACCTTCGCTGTCAGTCTACGGACCTGAGGGTCGTAGGCTGGAGAACACAGTTCACACGATCCCGAGGGCCGAAAGCCCGAGGGCTTATCTCACGCTGTCAGTTTAACAAACCGAAGGCCGTAGTCCCGAGGCTACAGTCCACACTATCCCACGCTGTCAGTCTAACAAACCGAGAGCCGAAGAGACTTTTTTTTATGACTGTCAAAATATACGAAAAAGGTTTTGCGTTGATATTTGTGAAGTTGCACATAGTTATATAATTTTTACTTTTCAGTTGCTAAATATTAATGTGACACATGCTGGGATTATTTTGACAGGTAATATTATTATGTACACATATTTTTGATTGGTAAATTTGTTCAGATGCATAATAATATGTATCTTTCTATGCTCATTTATTTTTGAAGCCTTGGATTTGCTCATATATTTATGAACTCGACTGTACATAATCTTAAGCGTATGAGACATCAAAAGAATCGTCTTCAAAAATTATAGAAACTTTTTTCTTTAAGCAGATCGTTTTGGAGATATCAGCTATTAAAGCCGTTGAAAGTGTGCCCTTGTTCAATTATTTTAAAGTACGGGGTATAAAGTTCTGAGAAAAATGGTGTTGATAAATTGTTGAGGGTTGAAGAATGCAGTCCTCACTTATTAATATAGCGCCTGCTCAAATAGTCATGGCAAATGCGTCACGTCTGCTGATACTTTTGAATAGTTGTCATCATCATCATCATCATCAGCCAATTGACGTCCACTGCTGGACATAGGCCTCCCCCAGAGAGTTCCACAAAGATCGGTCGTGAGCCGTCCGCATCCATTGGACACCCGCAACCTTTACCAGGTCGTCGCTCCATCTTGTGGGGGGCCTTCCCACGCTGCGCCGTCCAGTGCGTGGTCGCCACTCGAGAACACGCCGACCCCACCGGTCATCGGTCCTCCGGTAATATGGCCAGCCCACTGCCACTTCAACCTGGCGATTCTTCGGGCTACGTCAGTCACTTTCGTTCTTCTGCGGATCTCGTCATTCCTGATGCGATCTCGCAGAGAAACCCCGAGCATTGCCCTCTCCATCGCTCGTTGAGTGACTCTGAGCCTCCTAATGAGTCCCATAGTGAACGACCACGTTTCAGAGTAATCACTGGCAACACACACCCGCGTTTTGAATAGTTGTAGGCTATTACATTTAAGGTGTTTCTTGTAAATTGATTGGTCAAGTCTCTTAAAATAATTTACGCAGTTTTTGTAATTTGTTCCATTTACACATACATATTTACACATGCAGGAGTCCGCTGGATGGGGGTGGCACAGGACCGGTCATTGTGGCAATCTTTGGGGGAGGCCTATATTCAGCAGTGGATGTCTTTCGGCTGATATGATGATGATGATGATGATGATGACGACACATGCATAGTAATGAACTCTTTCAGCGGCTTCTGGTTTGATCAAAATATCTCTTATACTTTTTGACATAGGTTGATTTAACTGTAATTTTATTTTTTTACTGCAAGTCCGACTCACACTTGACCATTTTTTATATATCCTATGTCCCGACCCGAGGTCTCCTGAATACGACGGTGAAGTTTTCATTAAAATCCATCCAGCCGTTCTCTCGTGATGCTCCGTGCAATAAACAGACAAACAGACAAACCGACAAACAGACAAACAGACAAAAATTCTAAAAATTACATAAATGTGATCTATTATCGATTTTAAGACCTCCTCCATCATTTTTTTGTAAATATCTTCCATGTACAGACTTTCGACCCTCTTCAGCTTTATTATATGTATAGATTAATATCCTCGCAGAACTTCAATAAACGGGGTTTCAATGTGGATGGCTTCTCATGAAATAAGTCGCACGGTTTATATTATTATTTTAGTATTTTCAGTTTAGTATCCCCTGAAAAGCGGGACAACTGGCATCCCGCGTGAACCCTTTGCGGGACCCATACTTTAGGGCCCCAGAAACGGGACATCCCGCATATAACGGGACAGTTGGCAGCCCTAGTAGTGACCCTGCCTACAAAGCTGGAGGTTCCGGGTTCGAATCCCGGCGAGGGTATTATTTATGTATTTATTTATCACAAATAATTGTTCCTTGGTCGTGGCTGTGTATTTAAGTATCTATACGTAGCTATCTATTACATACCTATATCATCGCTTGGTACCCACATCACAAGCCTTAATTAAGCTTACCGTGGGACTAGGTTGATTTGTGTAAGATGTCCCAAGATATTTATTTATTTATTCACACAAATCGTACTAGTGTCCGGCTTCCTCGTGTTACACCGTGTGTATTACATATTATAAGGTGTTTTCAAAATAGTTACCGATACCTTTTATCCTCGTAAGGCCCACCATACTATTTTCTTTAAATCTTATTTTGAACCTTGCTGTGTGAGGAATAGTGGTGATCTTCGTTTATTTGTAAAATCAACCAAACAAAGGAAATGAGAGTTTATTCATTTTATAAAAAAGGTGTACAAAAGTGGAGTGTACATTGTAATGTACATTGGGCCTTACGAGGTTATGGGACTCATATAGGAATCTTGAAAAAAAAACACCTTTCTATACAAAGCGGTCCCACCGGCGGATCACCATTTCATATAATGGTACATTTCGAAGTAAGAGCAAAAAACATTTTTTTCGACAAGGGTGAAAGTTGGAGCCCGAATGAAACGAGGGCGACAATCACCCGAGTTGAAAATAAGTTTTTACACGTGTATCGAACGACTTTTTTCATAACAAGTGCCTTAAAAAGATAAATTAACGCGCGCGAAGCTTGTGCAAAGCTTACTTTTCCGCACTAGTTAGGAAAATTTTATTTTTTCGAGATTCCGATAAGAATCCCATAAGGAAAGTTGTTCGTTATTGAAGAATATCTGCTTAAGGGTCCGGGAGTCCAGGGTTATCGGAGATCACAAAAACACATCCGTTCGGTATTGCATTTAATGAACGACAGACGGTGCGACATCTACCCTCTAGGTATTCTATAAAAGCAATGTTGGATTACCCACATATATTACACCTCCACCCTTAATTACTAGTATAAACATTTGCAGTAAATTATTACACATCCTTTAAGACTAATTACAAATATTACATATTTATTACATTTTAATCGAACTCGAAACCATATCTCTTTACGGGTTTACGAATGCGTTTGGGCGTGTCCATAGAGGGCGGATTAGCTACTAAATCCTGAGCCACCGTCTCTTCTGACACCGATGGCGATTCTTGCACGTCGGATTCCACCACAATTTCCGGCTCGCGCGGACTTTTATCTATATTATCAACCATAGTAGGTTCGCTTGGTACTGACTGTGACGCGTCCGACAAGGTCACCCCATAACTACTTCGTCTCTTCTTTATTTGATCCAAATGTCTTTTTACTTGTGGACCACTTTCCCTACCTATCACAAAATTTCGAGAACCTACTTTTTCTTCAACTTTACCCCTCAACCATCTTCCTCCCGCGTGATCTCGTGCCCACACGTGATCGCCTATTTTAAAATCTCTGGTTGTCCCCCCTGCGTTCAATACTTGATTATCTTGTGCTTGCTGCACCCTGGTTTCGACCTGCCTAGTACCGCTCAACAAGTCGAGCCTGGACCGCAGACGTCGACGTTGTAACAACATGGCCGGGGCGGAGCCTGTGGAACTGTGTTCGACGTTTCTGTACATCATTAGATATGCTTGTAGGGCCTCATCTACATCGCAACGGTCGCGAAGCGCTTTTTTTATAGCTCGCTTACATAATTTAACGGCGTTTTCCGCAGCGCCATTCGAAGCCGGGTGGTAAGCTGGTGAAAACGTCATTTTAATGCCGTTTATAGACATAAAATGTGCGAACTCCTTAGACGAGAACGGAGGGCCATTATCCGATACCAGTTCCACTGGCAACCCGAATCGTGCAAAGGTCTCGCGTAACGGCTTAATTACTGCCTTGGCTGTGGTTTTTGACATTTTGAATATTTCTAACCATTTAGTAGTTGAATCTACAATGACTAAAAATGTTTCACCATTAAACGGTCCCAGAAAGTCCACATGCAGTCGTGACCAGGGCTCCGGGTGGTACGGCCAGGGCTGCGGCGGCGCGCGCGGTGGCGCGGCGCCCTCTAGCGCGCACGTCGTGCATCGCTTGCTCAAATCCTCGATATCGCTATCTATTCCGGGCCACCACATTACGCTACGCGCTAGACTCTTCATTTTCACGATACCTAAATGACCTACGTGTAACTCTTCGAGTAACTTACTTCTTAAAGTCTCCGGTACCACCAGCCGGTAACCCCAAATAATACAACCTCGGTCTATGTACAATTCGTTGCGTCGTAAGAAATACGGCTTCAACGTTTCATCATCACAACCGCTAGGCCACCCGGAAAGCAAAAATAGGAAAACTTTCTTGAGTACTACATCCTTACTGACCTGATCCTGTACCATTTTCCTCGTAATCGGTAAAAAGTTCTGAATAAAATTTAAATACGTGATTTCTTCACGCTGGCTTTTCTCCTTACCCACTGGCAAGCGAGACAAGGCGTCAGCCGCGTTACCATCGCTGCGCACATACTCGATGGTGTAGTCATACCCTGCTAAGATGATCGCCCACCTCTGCATACGACTTGCCGCCATCACGGGCACCCCTACCTTGTCGCCGAAAATTGTCACCAAGGGCTTGTGGTCCGTTCGGAGAATAAACTTTCTGCCGTATAAGTATTGGTGAAATTTTCGGACGCCAAAAATGATAGAAAGTGCTTCGCGTTCTATTTGAGAATAAGATTTTTCCGCGGCGTTGAGTACCCGCGACGCGTACGCTATCGGCCGCTCGGTGGCGCCACTGCCGTCGGCGGCGGGCACGAGGTGAGAGATTACCGCGCCGACCCCTACGCTGCTCGCATCTGTGGTCAAAATTAACGGATGTTCCGGCGAATAGTGCGCCAATATCTCGCTGGATACCAACATAGACTTAACCTTATTAAACGAATGAGCGCATGCTTTATTCCACTCATACTTCACATCTTTCCGTAACAATGCGTAAAGCGGTGATAGTATCGTGCTAATATTTGGTACAAACTTAGCATAATACATCACCAACCCCAAGAACGATCGTAACTCTGTCACATTGCTTGGTGCCGGTACCCGCCTGATGGCTTCAATTTTTTCTGGGCATGTATGAACGCCATGCCTACTAATCACAAACCCCAGATATGTCACTGAGTCCGCAAAAAAAGTACATTTATCTTTTCTAACTTTAAGCCCGTATTTCTGCAATCTCTTAAATACTTCATTTAACGTGTCTATATGCGAGCGGTCGTCATCCCCAGTAATGATTAAATCGTCCAGGAAAACACCTACCCGCGGCATATCGGCAAACAGTTGTTCGAGTTTCCTCTGGAAAATGCCAGGACTAGACGCTAGCCCGTATATCAATCTATTGTACATAAATAATCCCTTATGGGTGTTAATTACCGTATATTTCTTAGACTCATCCAATTCAAATTGAGCATAAGCCTGCGACAGATCTAATTTGGAGAATTTATCTCCCCCGTGCAATTTTGCGAGTAAATCCTCGACTTTAGGTAAAGGATAGTGGTCCACTTCCAAGCATTTATTTAAGGTCAATTTAAAATCAGCACATACCCTTATGGTGCCGTCTTTTTTTACCACCGGTACTATGGGGGTGGCCCAGTCGGACGTGGCGACCGGCGTGATGACGCCGTCGCGCACCAGCTGGTCCAGCGCGCGCTCCACCGGCTCGCGCAGCGCGTACGCCAGCGGCCGCGCGCGCAGGAACACCGGCCGCGCCCCCTCGCGCAGGTGGAACCCGACAGTGCCGCCCGTGAACCGGCCCAAGCCTTCCGCAAACACCTCACAATATCTGGAACTGAATTCCGTCTCATTAAACAACATGTTAATATTATCAATTTGTTTACATTCAAACTGTGACCTATCTATAATTTTCAACTCATTTCCCCAACGTCTACCTAATAAACTAGTTTTGCCTCCCTCGAATACGTATAAATCCAATTCCTTACAAATTCCATTATATTGCACTTTAACGGTAATTTTCCCCACAGGTTTAACTTTAATACCTAACGTATAATATCCGAGCACTAAACCGGTCATTTGTAACTTACAGTGCGTAAACATTTTCTTATAACAGTCTAAACTAATGCACGAAACCGGGCTGCCGGTGTCTATCTCCATAGATAACCACTTCCCTGCGATGTTTACGTCTACAGTGTATGGTTCACACGCAAGCGATTCACCAATGTCACTACTATTTAATGAAAAATTGTTTACCTCGTCGCTTTCAC
Organism: Thaumatotibia leucotreta; assembly: GCA_025490895.1. Classification (NCBI taxonomy): domain Eukaryota; kingdom Metazoa; phylum Arthropoda; class Insecta; order Lepidoptera; family Tortricidae; genus Thaumatotibia; species Thaumatotibia leucotreta. Next base: position 57,570 of record JALPQI010005214.1, on the reverse strand, counting down.
TGCTGTCCGACGGATCCATATACACCACCTTCTCCTCGGTCACGTTGTATAATGACGTACTTCCCCGCCACCGGGGACACACCTTCTTTAAGTGACCCTCCTGGTTACATACACGACAGACATAACATTTAAATTTACATCTATCGGCGTCATGATTTCCTCCGCATACTTTACACGTGGCCTTCTGTCCAGTATTATTATTTCTGTCGAAGCCTCGGAACTTCCCGCTTTCCGCTCCGCTTGTGCCGCTCGGACCGCCGCCGCTCGGCGTTCGCCCGCGGTTCGCGCCCGTCCGGCCCGCCGCCGCTCGCCCGCCGCCGGCGCCGCCGCCCGCTGTCGCTCGGCCTCGACCTGGCCGGTCCATGTGATGTATCGACGCCGAAGCGCTGGCTGGTATACTGTCGCCGGTTCTACTCCGAGCACAGTCCTCTACTAGCGCCGCGTTGACCTCGGCCGCCTCCATGGACACGGCGAGCTTGTACGCCCTGTCGAATGTAATCTTGTCGTCCTCCGTAAACAGCTTCTGCCTGATATCATCATTTAAGAGACCACACACGAACTGATCCCTTAAATTCTCTTTTAAGCTGTCCCCTGTGAAACCACAGTCCTTGCTTAGTCTTTTAAGATCCGTTACAAAGTTGGCAATATTTTCATCACGATTTTGTACACGCTGACGAAATTTAAAACGTTCTGCTAGCAAACTCGGCTTTGGATTTAAATGGCCTTTCATTAACGTCACCAACTGGTCATAAGTCTTACTCGCCGGCTTGTCGGGAGTACATAGATTTACCATCAGTTCATAAGCCTCGCTGCCTACCACAGTAATTAAAGTTGCCACTTTTAGTTCACTTTTCACGTCATTTGCCACAAAATATTGTCCTAAACGGTCCACATAAAGTTCCCAATTGTCGTTGGCAAGGTCAAACGGCCCAAGTTTACCTACGGGCATTTTAGTCACTGTTCATAGAATAGTTTTCACTTTTCAACTGCACTCGCGTCCAATTGTTCTCGTCGCCACTGAAGAATATCTGCTTAAGGGTCCGGGAGTCCAGGGTTATCGGAGATCACAAAAACACATCCGTTCGGTATTGCATTTAATGAACGACAGACGGTGCGACATCTACCCTCTAGGTATTCTATAAAAGCAATGTTGGATTACCCACATATATTACAGTTATCATGAACAATTGAACACAATATATGCATCGGTAAATAACCTAAGTCCTAAGGTATCGGGAAATAATTTGAAAACAGTATATGTCAGCCTGTGTCGGCCAATACGCAGGCAGAATATCAATTTTGAATAAAAATCCCCGTGACTGATACATCTAAGGAAGGATAACCACTGAGATTATAGTTATAGGTTCTGCCCCGATCGCTGTTATACAGCGAAACCTTGAGGGCTACCGCAAACGTAGCGTCGACATGGGTCATGTTGTTTCTCTATCACAATTATGTATCAACTTGCAAGCGCAACAGAGAGGCAACACGTTGATCAGACGCATAATTTTCCTGTAATTTTAATAATTGTACCCTATTCCTTTCTTCAATACTCGATACTCAATCTTTATTGCACTTATAATGTGGTTTACAAGGTGTTACACAGTAAGTTACAGAGACGTTATAAGTAACCCTGTTGGGACAGCAATTTTTTGTCGAGAGAGGGAGACTTATAATTAAAAAAAATAGTAATTCCTGAGATGCTTTGTTGCCAAAAATTATTTCTTTAGGTGCATGGTCGCGATTGACAGGATAAAAACAGAAGGTATTTATTTATTCATATTTAAATAGGTTCGATTTCCATTTGTTAGCATTTTTTGAAAAATCTGTGCATACAGAATGTGTAACTTAAAAAAAAGCATAAACTCTTATTTCTGCAAAATACTCTATCTACGATATTTAACGTACCTAGGTACATTCCCTTCATATCCCATACTTTTGGGACGGAAAAAACATGTCTAGTCAATTCAAAATACAGAAGGAAAAACCACTTTACTTTTAACAGAATAAGGTGTGAAGTTGCCCTGATTTTTTTAGGCATTGGACATGTTTTTTTGGCCCTTCATAATCGTCGCTTAGTACCCACAACTTGAGGTTAGTGTGGGACTAGGTCGATTTGTATTGTCCCATGATTATTTATTTATTTACTAAGGAAAATGATTGTAACCAAGCCTAAGTTTACCAAGGGATTTCACCCGCAGTGATTCATAAAAAGCTCTATACATTTTCCCTATAAGAAAATTGATGACTAGGTCAAGTACCTGACCTGAATTAATGTTTATGACTTTATTTAGATTCATTTACATTGTACAGTCACCAGGTATATCGGAGCGGCCACGGTGGTCAAAAATATATAAACATGCACTCTACGCCATCATAGAGGTTTCATCAGGGTGCTTAGACAAGTTGCCAAACGCTAACGCTTAATCGTCAATCGTAAACGAAAGGCAGCTAACTGTCTTTGTCGCACTAATATGAAAGTGACAGAGAGGGAAAACTACGATACGCTACGAAGCGTTAGCGATTGGCACCTTGGCTAAGCATTCAGATGTTTATGATCAGTCCAAGGAGCAGAATTTTCATAGCGAAAATCTAACTGTCAGAGGCATTGACCAAAATTTATCGACTTATCGATGTTAAGGAATAATCCATTACCAACTAAAAGACTATTCTGTAGCATTTGACCTTTTAGATAGTAACTTGATTTTCGATATTAAAATAAATCATGACAGCGTGACATAATTTTATTTACGTCACTGTTTTCATAAGTGATAGAGTTTGTGAGCACATGCGATGTCAATATAAAAGTGTTGATGCCTGAGCGCCTGACGTGATTTATTTAAATAGGTATCGAAATGTAAGTTACTTATAAAAGAGGTCAAATGCTATAAACAGTGTTTTATTGATTTCCGTTAAATTAAAGGGAAGCTTATTTAGGTCAAAAAATATCAATTTCTCTAAGAAACTAATGTCTTAACTCTTACTGTTATTGAGTTATTAAAAAAAATAAGTTTAATGACTGAACAAGTGTACGAGTATAGTGTATTGCAACCTTTATTACATCCTAAAGGTGCATGCAGACCAAAAGAGCATTGCTGTTCTATCCCCCACTCTACGACATCAACGAATCACGTTTCGTGTAACGATCGAATTTCGTAGAGTAGGGGGATAGAACAGCGAATGCTCTTTTGGTCTGCATGTACCTTAATGTTACTTATTTTTACATGTGCGTGCCGTCAGTCACCTGAGATCTTGTTATTAAGGTTCTCTCACACTTGCCATTACAATATTTACAATTATCATGTATGAAAACGAAAATGTTTTTTTTTTACAAAATTAACAAAAACCGATATACCAGGCAACTTCTAATAATATCCCAAGTAACCTGTCCAATTTAACGGAAATGTTATACCTATAGTTAGTAATAGGCTATTCTGTAATATCGATAAGTCGATAAAATAGTTTAGTCAATCCCTTTGACAGTTAGATTTTGCAAATTCCACTCCTTGATGATCACCCTGGTTGCTCCAATATATCTCGCGACGACTACGTCTCGAGAGCACAAATATGTTTGGTCTTAAGGCCAAGCCACACTGGTTGCGTGTGCAGTAAGTGCGCGTGCGCGTTGTAGTGTCGGAAATATAATAGCAGAGATGGTACACCGCTTGAGGCATTAAGTCTGCCATTTGTACGTTTGCTACGTAAAGAAAAGCTGAAACATTTTTTTACTTTAAAAAATTCTTCTCTTTTACCGAATCGGAAAATGATACTCGACAAGCCTTAAACGGAGAACAACCATTTTATTCGTATTTTTATTATTACACCTTGTCTAAATAATAAAAATAATTTAAATAGTTCTTATGATTAATTGTTCTTAAACCATAATTTACAATGGTCGGCAAGGGAATCTATTTTATTTTCATGCTAATTTGACGTACAGTCAAGTGGAATAAAAATATGTATCGAAGGAATCCTCTTATAAATATGTTACGACGTTCTTACACAGAATTAAAGTGCACTGGGACAGATTTTTAAGCATCTTATATACACCTTATTTAGCCTTTGGCTGAACCTAAATCGCGGCATCTTGGGGGGAAGCCTATGTTCAGCAGTGGACGTCTTTTGTCTGATATAATAATGATGATGATGTACTTAAATCTATGAACAAATAAAACATGCACGCCGCACGCCATAGTACTTAAATTGCCTTTCAAAAACGGTCCTGAATTTTAGTTGACAAATGTCACCCCCTCTTTAATGTATCACGGCAATGAATTTCAATGTCAACCTATAAAAACTTAAACCGCCATTTAAAAGTTGTGTTTGGTCCATCAAAGTTTTGATTGGCTATATTCTATAAACATTTGTCAAAGATGTTGCGCCGAAATATGCGCGGTGTTACGAAAAGCGCTATGTCCTGTCCATCATGGCACAATTGAACAATTCATTTTGGGGGCACTTTTATTTATTTATTTGTTTATAGGCTAGGTAACAGATTGTGAATTATTTCACTTATAGCTAACATAGTTTCGTTAAATAATATTAAATTCACATTCCAATAACTACCAAGCACAACTTTGTAATAACAGATAGAATATAATAATAAGTATTAATTTAACGCTACAGACTAAGGAGACTTATTACAAACTATTGAGATCATAAGAGATCGCTTAATAAGAAACAAACTTAACGACTAGACATATTCTTTAGAGATCGTTTTGAGCTGGCATTAGACGTCCATGTTATATGGGTCATTCTCATAGGAAACGTTTTTTGGGCGTCGGGTAGAATAACTTTGTATTCTTGCATATATATGGCGTAAAAAAAATTTTGGAGGGTAGTTTTCGTTTAATTCTATCTGTAGCGGTTGTAATTTCAAAGATAATCTCTTGAGAACTAGTAATAAAAAAATATAAAAGCATACTTTTATCATGCTCCATCAAGCGTACAGACTTCAAAATTTGGGACAAACCCCTTTGCAACTCGGGAACCAGTACTATTACCTAACACATGGTATTGTTTTATTATAGTCAATTAAACAAATTAACATTTTGTTAAGTTGATTGTTATTTCAACTGCTTGTATAAAGAAATATGATTTTTTCTCCGCGCGTACGAATTTATGACTAAACTCCGTCATTGGAAGCAAAACAAAATTTCACATCAGTATTTGCAATTTTATGCACATCACTATTGCATTGAGCGAGCCAGTTCAGTCTTGTCTGTGACACGTTGGGCTACGGAGGTGCGTCTGGCGACGCTGGGCGATTTTACGAACGTAAGTATCTAATCTCCGTTTTTTGTCACTTGCATTTTCTCAACTCCGTTTAGTCATTTATTTTTATATTGGTGTGATTGATCGTTCTACTATTTAAGTATAATGAATTAAACTGTATTACCTGTTAAATGCGTGTAATGTCGTTGTACTAAATAAGATAATTAATGAAATAAAAATAAAAAATAGCTTTGTCCCTAGGCTCCGTCAAATAAACTCCGTCAAATATTTAGACGGAGTTGAAAAAATACGTGTATTTAGCGTGTAACTGAGCAGTCACATGCAAAAAAACTTGTTTTTCATCACATTTGCTGCTAAAGCAAAATTAAAGTACCTATACTCCGTTTCTTTAATTAGGTACCTATTGCGAATTTTACATAGACATGTACCTACTGTTTACATAGTACATTGATCTACAATACTAAGAAAAATAAAACATGTGAAATTTGACGCAATATCTTCGTTCTGAACACTAACGATAGATTTTTTTACTTACAATACCGTTTACAGCATTTTTGGAGCTAGGGCTTTTCGTTAAACTTACTTCAATATTATTATTTTTTGTTACATATACTTAGAATGGCGAAAATCAAAAAACCTACGGTAGAGTATATGAAAGAAGCTCAACGTAGGCGTAGAGCTAAAATAAAGCAAAATCCCGGAAAATACGCTATGTCAAAATGAAAAGAGCGTCAGCGTAAAATAAGTATTATTACGTGTAACATGTTATTCACAAAGTGATTGTTAATGTTTGTTTTCGTCCATGCCTTTTAAAATTCGTATACAAATTAATGAAAAAAGTCTCTTTTTCTGCCCCTATGTCCCTTTGTACGCTTAAATTAAATTAAATTAAATTTTTAAAACTGCGCAACGGATTTTGATGAGATTTGAAGGTTTATATGTAGGTATAGTACCCGTGCGAAGCCGAGGCAGATCGCTAGTATTAAAATATATAAATTCTCATTCAGGTTTAAGAGTACTACATCCATCAACTCCATATCATATTTATAAACTCCGTATAAAATATATCAACTCCGTCGCAACATTCTCGACTCCGTCTTGGTGAAAAAAACAATGGCTTATAAAACGTGAACTAATAGATATATATGAGGGACAAAAGTATACATATGATCTAAATAACTCAATGATTCGTATTTTATAGATAATATAGCAGTAAACATACTGTACAAAATCAAGACGGAGTTGAGGCTGAGAACGCCTAATTATGAGAATGACCCATGGTCGCAGACTTAAATCATGTCATATTGCAGGCAAATAGCTCACCATTGCCAACCATTAATGACAGTACGGATATTGGGTATAAAATATGCAGATTTATTACAATTGTCGAGGCTGTTGATTCAAGAGTTGCATTGATGGCGGTTTTTCCCCTATTTTTCCCATTTTGAAACACAATGGAGTTCTGACAGGTAAATAGACGTCAGAGCTATGTCACCGTTTATTGGTCCTGTTTGACTCGAGATGTGTGAGGCGAAACACTGGCTATGACTTCTATAATTATTCTATATATTTAACTATTAATATTTTCTTCGCCCGCAGACCACGAACCCTGTAAAGTGTTGGAAACGACGGGATGAAGTTAAATTTAATTGATATACGCGAGTTTATTCGTTTTCATAGTTTTATTTCATATTTAACTATTATTTGTATATCTCTTTCATCACGGGCTTATAAATCCCGGTCTTTTGATAGGCTTACGTGGGGATACAGATCCAACACGTAGATACCCTTTGGAGAATGCTGTGTATCTCAACACGCATATAGAGGGAGATTATATGGAAACTTATGGAAAGAATGAATGGGTTATGTTAATGAAGTTTGGATGGATAAGAGATGGGATTATAGAATAGCAATGATTTCTCTTTGCTATCGCGGCAGGCGCTGACTTGCCAGTCGGTGGCATGGGCCCCTGTTTTTAATATAATAAAATTATTCAATTACTTACGTGCCTTTTTAAGAATGAAAATAATTCGTGTAGTCTAAAAACAGATAGGGATTTAAAAAATAAAAAACCAAGTGCGAGTCGGACTCGCGCGCGAAGGGTTCCGTACCATTATAAATTTATTATTAAAAAAATACAGTTAAATCAACCTACCTCAAAAACTATAGGAGATAATTTAATCAAACCAAAAATCGTTGATGGAGTTTATTATTGTGCATAACATATATTTTTTTTAGAATTTTATATCGCGTAGTTAAAACAGAGGGGAGGCACATTTTTCAGACTTTGAGAGCTGATATCTCGAAAACGATTTGCTTAAATAAAAATAAGATTTATCTTTCATGTATATATAAGAAAAATATGAATAATCATATCATTTTCAAAGACCTTTCTATTACTCGTAATACCCCACACGCTTATATACAACTAAAAAAAATTCTATCCCTCAGTTACATTCATGGAGGGTCCCCACCCCAATGGTTTTTTTACAATTTAGTATCATAATCCTGTAGCGGTTCATACAGCACATACCCTTACCAAATTTCGTTACTGTAGCGTTTATAGTTTCCGAGTAAATCGGCTGTGATAGACGGACAGACGGACAGACGGACATGACGAATCTACAGGGTGGTCCAAACCTTGACGTCAAAAAATTTTTTTTGGGTTCTCTACGTCATGGGCTATCAGAATATACCCCATGTATGTTAGCCGATTTTTTTTAGTTTTCGAGTTATTAATTTTTGAAAATTTTTTTAGAGAAATTCTGGAATTAAGAAATTTACTGATAAAAAAAAAACTATTGAGTTTTTTTAATATTTTATTTTTGTTTAAGTATTACTACAAATAAAGCATTTACTGACAAAAAAATTAGCGTCATCACTTTGATACAAGTAGGATAAAAAATACCAAATTCAAAATTTTACGTTAAAAATGCATCGAAATAGCATTAATGTACGTAAATAAAAAAAATTAAACATATTCCAAGGATTTTTGGTAATTCAAAGACTGCCCTAGACCTTAAACCTTTGTAAAAGCAAAAAAAAAGTGATACTTAATAATGAGGATTTTTCGGAGAAGTCGGTCAAATAAACTTACCAAAAATCCTTGGGATAAGTTAATTTTTTTTATTTACGTACATTAATGCTATTTTGATGCGTTTTTAGCGTAAGATTTTCAATTTGGTATTTTTTATCCTACTTGTATCAATGTGAGGACGCTAATTTTGTTGTCAGTAAATGCTTTATTTGTTGTAATACTTTTACAAAAAGAAACTAGTTAAAAAACCCAACAGTTTTTTTTTATTAACAAATTTCTTCATTCCACAATTTCTCAAAAAATTTTTTTCAAAAATTCATAACTCGAAAACTACAAAAAATCGGCTAACATATATAGGGTATATTCTGATAGCTCATGACGTGAGGAATCTAAAAAAAAATTTTTGACGACAAGGTTTGGACCACCCTGTATAAGGGTTCCTTTTTTGCCATTTTGGCTACGGAACCCTAAAAACACGTAGATATATTCCCATAATTATAGTTAGGAAATGTTTTAGGATCGGGGTCACAGATGTAGGTGTCTGTATGTAGCCACAAGTGGGAGGCCCATAAAGTCATCAATATCAATCAAATATTAAAACTATTTAAAACCGATAAAGCACTTTGCGGATGTTTATTGTTTATGGTGGATCAAGATTAACTAGCAGGCGGTATCAACAAAGGCTTTATCGATCGGTAATATCGATTTTTTTATCTTATTCGATCGTAATAACGACACAATCAGTTAAATAACGAATACGTCATAATTTCAATTACTGAGTAAACATGAATTCGTTAGAATAATTGGTATATTGGTGATTTTAAATATGATTAACACTGCCTACTTGATCAATAATCTGTAACATGACTAACAGTTTTGACGTTGATTGAGATGTATTTAATTGAAATAACTATGACATTATTCATAATAGGTAATAACTTTTAATACATTGTATTGAAAGTGACTTGCTTTTTAGGGTTTTGTAGCCAAAAGTGTAGTTTCGCCATGCCCGTCTGTCCGTCTGTTCGTCTGTCCGCAGCAATTTGGTAGCCGACAAAGTGGTAGAATATAATGTAGAAAACAAATGTTTTTTAGGGTACCTCCCCTATTAGTAAACTGGGGATGATTTTTTTATTTCGCAGTAAACCTATAATGTGGGGTATCGTTGAATAGGTCTTTGAAAAAGAATAAGGGTCACAAAAGAATATTTTTTTCTTAAATCAATATTTTCGGAGATAACCGCTAAAGAAGAAAAAATATATATGTGTCCAGTAGTATTTATTCAAAAACGGCTGGGCCGATTATGTTCAAAATAGTTTTATTTTAAAGTATTCCATAAGCCCAATACTCATGATTTTTTTCAACGAATCAAAAGGGGGGTTTGATCCGTTGAAAAAAATCATGAGTATTGGGCTTATGGAATACTTTAAAATAAAACTATTTTGAACATAATCGGCCCAGCCGTTTTTGAATAAATACTACTTTTCTTACTACGAGATAACTACAATTTTCCTCTTCAGCGACGAGAACATATTAATATTACAACGTAAAGTATATAATAAATTCGCGATGTATATCGCATCTCTTCATTATATTTTAAGAATAATAAAATGCTCATTTGATTAAAATAATATTAGATTTATTACAGTTTAATATTATTATCTATACAACTTTAGACACGAGTTCGAAATTTATTTTGCATCTGAACGAGTTTTTCATTCCTGCTTTTTGGGAGCCTACTATTTATATTTAAAACAATATGCTCCCACCGAGTTTTGGTTATTTTTTTACTAGTTCCTTCTCAGTGGCCAGGAAAAAACATAAAAAAAATTAAAAACGTTGCATGTAAGTCTCCACACACTAATCGTATAAGATCACAGTGCAATGTAACTTGTATATTTAATCTGTGGTGCAGAACGGTAAATAATACATGTTATTCCTAATTATTGCTGAATAGATTTTTATAAATAACGCGTTCTCATTGGTCAATTTAATTTGAAAGGGAGCAATTAGTTACATTTTAGTGTGGCTGAACGCCATGATCCCGTACCACACAAACAAAAAAAGTTACAAGCAGTCCGAGAAAATGTCTCTGGAATATTTTTCGAAACGTCGTATCTTACTATGAAATCCATGTTCAGATAAGACCTACCTACGGAACCCTACACTGAGCATGGCCCGACATGCTCTTGGCATTTTTTACAATAAGTGCGGTCTCCGCGCGCCGTTTTTCAGTTTTTTTTTCCTTAACTTTTTAAAAGTATAAATCAGCCAGTGCTTCGGCCTATGTGGAGGCGGAAACCGCTGAATTGCCAGTATTTATTGTAAAGAAATAAAGTATTGCCAAATTATAATATTTGCTTACACTTTATAGAGTTCAACGGGCGGGGAACATTTGGCACCGACATTTTAAAAATGTTTCGTTTTTTTAGTGATATCATAATATGCCAGCCTATAAATAATTAAAACGTATAATGTCACCTCAGATTGTGACGCAAATCGCAAGTCACAATGTAATTGCGTGATTTTTTATTAATAATGTTCAATCAATCAATCAATATAACTAAGACTAAACTTATACTTATCTACAGATAAATCCGCCCAATTGGAAGTGTTAACGGACGTTAAATATAGGAATTTTCCGTTCGATAGCCGCCTTTAAAATATTAAAAATAGGTAATCCTATCTGACGTGTAAACTTTGTATGAAGCAGAAACATAGACGAAACGGGTTTTTTAAGACAAAAAGCTACTAGCAGACGCTGTGCCAGGACTTATATTTTTTACTTATATTTTTTTTATTAATTATAGGGGAAACAAATAGTGAACAGTATTAAAACACAATTTTTAAATTATTAAGAAGTAACAACAATCGCATCAAATCATCATCAAACTTCTTTTGTTTTTTTGTTCTTTTGCTGTTAGTGGCCAGTGCGTGATTCAGAACGAAATTGATTAAAAGAGGTTTTGCTTTGCTTTAATTAATTTTCACTGAAAATAAGAAATTTAAATTTTGGATTTAAGTAGGTACTACATTTAGATTTCCATTTTTAGATTGAAGCCATGCGAATAGTGCAATGAAATTGTTGGTGTAGCTACCCGATAGATAGAGCAAGTTTTTAAAAGCTAAACGGTATTTTTTTATGTAATTTTATTTCTTAAATGCTCTTTTAAGTTTTGAATTGCAAAACCAATTGTTCAATTGTGCCAAGATGGGCAGGACATAGCGCTTTTCTTAACACCGCGCATATTTCGGCGCAACAACTTTGACATATATTTATAGAATATAGCCAATCAAAACTTTGATGGACCAATCACGACTATTTTTAAATGGCGGTTGATATTGTAATTCATTACCGTGATGCATTGAAGACGGGGTGACACTTGTCAACTAAAATTCAGCGCCGTTTTTGAAAGTCAATTCAGTGTGGCCTGCGGTTCCATGTTTTATTTGTTCGTAGATCGCAGCACGTTTGTGATCCAGTGGTAGTGGTATGTGCCAGTGATACACGATCGCTTTCTTCATTGTATTTATACTTGCATGTTTAATTGCTCTCATACCTTTCTCTTCAAAATAGACCAGATAAAAAGTCCAAAACTCACTAAAAATTCGGTTTTCAGCCATTTTTGGTTCTTACGAGCTTTATAAACCGAAGCTCAGTCTCATTCACTGGGGCTAATTACGGCTTTAATCAACCAGTCTATTCTTTCAGGAGTTTTCCCTGACGCATGGAAAACGGCTTTAATTAAACCTATCCCTAAAATAAGCAATCCTACAGACATGAAACATCTCAGACCCATCAGTATTTTGCTATATTTATCCAAAATAATTGAAAAGATTGTATGCCAGCAAATGACTGAATACCTTGAAACCAACTGCATCTTGTCGTCAAAGCAATCTGGTTTCAGATCTGGACATAGCACTGCGACCGCTCTGCTAGATGTTGTAGACGATATTCTGACGGAAAGCGATGCCGGTTATGGTACAATTATGGTACTACTTGATTTCTCCCGCGCCTTTGATACGATTAACCATAATTTGCTAATTTCCAAACTCGCATACTACGGTTTTGATACAATTGCCCTAAAATGGTTTTCCAGCTACCTTAACGATCGACAGCAAATAGTTAAATTAAATAATGAAAATGGCAACACGCGTGTTTCTGAAGCTTCTCTAGTCTCTCGTGGCGTACCACAGGGATCAATACTGGGTCCCATTTTGTACATTTTATATAGCACAGATATAGTTAATTCGATTAAGAATTGTCGTTATCATATATATGCCGATGACCTGCAAGTATATCTACCATTTAAACCTTATGATATTCCCTGCACAATAAGTAAAATAAATGAAGACTTATCTCGAATAGTTCAATAGTGCAACAGAAATTGTTTATTTTTAAACTCTTCCAAGTCAAAATTCTTAATATTAGGTTCCGAAAAGCAAAGACGACACATAAACAGCTACAATCCTGTTATAAAAGTAGGTTCTGACTGCATAGAACAAGTTGAAGAAGCTCGAAACCTGGGCGTTCTTATGGATGGCAAACTAAGATTTCAAAACCATATCTTAGAAATCTCCAGAATCTGCTTTTATCGTCTTAAGATTTTGTACCGTGTTCGGAAATATCTAAGTACTGACACTAAAATTTATCTTTGTGAATCTCTGATCCTCTCTAAACTTAATTATGCTGATACAGTTATAGGTGGTTGTCTACTGTTCCAAACCAAAAAATTACTACAGCGAGTGCAAAATGCTTGTGCTCGATTTTGTTTTCAAATTCCGCCCAGAACCCACGTGTCTCCCTTCATTAATAACAATAAGTTGCTGAACATGGAGTCTAGGCGTTCACTACATTTTGCTACTTTGCTTTTTGGTATTGTAAAAAATGCAACACCCCAGTACCTACACGAAAAGTTGCAATTTTCTCAACGTCAAGTCAGAGGTGCTACTCGCCTCAATTGTCCGCGGCACGAAACATCTGCATTTCGTGGCAGTTTTAAGTATTCCGCCACAAAATGCTGGAATAATATACCGCCTCCTATAAGAAACTCATTATCTGTTCCCTCTTTTAAAAACAAATACAAAAAATATATTCTAAATTTACAAATCTTGTCAGTCAGTAATTAATTTTGAAATTTTCTATGTGCCTATGTTATTATTATTAATATGTTTTCTATTGCCTATTCCTGATGTACCTAGTAACCATTAGTAACTTAAATAGATAAATAACAAGTTCCAAAATGTTATCGTAAGTCAAATGTTAAGCTAACGACGTTGTTAATATTTGCTCATTTTATAAATTTTATATTTATGTTATGTTTTAGTACCTAAGTAGTTATGATACAATTTATATTGTAGAGCGTGCCAGTGGCGCTCGCTCGGAAGGGCTTCCACGGAAGACCAGCGTCAAGAAATCATAGAGATGACTTGACACAAGCTGAGTGGAAACCTTTTCAGGAATGATTTTTTGTTATTTTCTTAGTTAAGTAAAGTCCTATTTTATACTAAGTTCCTGAATAAAAAGCATTCTATTCTTCTATTCTATTCTATTCTTATGTTTGCGGTCTACAACCCAAATGTTTGCGTGCCTACGACTTCAATGCGGTGTTCAAAACATAATATATTTCCGATAATAAGCAGCTATGCTTATCAATTAACGTATTATTGTTAAACTGTCATTTAGGTAATTTGTAGAGAATGACCACAAATTCTCTACAAATTTAAGTTTTTTTTTATTTACCGCATTTTTGCTGGTGGTAGGACACCGTCTTACCCGTTAACCTGCCGCTAAATAGTTAGTTGTGTGTTCCGGTTTGGGGGTAAGATAGCTGGTGTAATTACTGACATAAAGCTTGTTCACGAAATAAAGTAGCCATCGTAAAATCAGTCTCTACTGTTACGCAACAGTCCCATGTAGTTCTAACAGCCATGGGACTGTAAATTGATTCTTCTGTTTTATGTTTAACAATCCAATACTTATCTAAAATAATTCGCTGAAAATTCGTCAAAATCAAAATAACTTCAGATAATGCTTAATGCAAAAGTTCACGCCCAAAAAAATGCGAACTTCCGAGACGATTTCAACAATGTTAGTCTTGCAATAATTAATAAAAATCGTAGACACGAGATTCACAGTTTATTATAGTATCGCTATTGTAATTTAGTTAAGACCCATTGGGAAACTAAATGACCCAAAATGGTAAAATAAGAAAAAACACTACTTAAATCCAGAACTTTAAATAAAAGTCCATAATTATGGAGAAATTGATATAAATATCAACCACAGCATCCGAGAAGGTAGCAAAGAGCCCTTGTAATAACACCCATACTCAGGTATGGTCTCATACAAAAAAAGAATTATACATCAATGGCTACTTTATTTCGGGAACAAGCCTTTGAGGCAATCCATCTAAGTCCTTCTAATCCATCTAAGTCAGGGTAGGCAGTGCATAGGCGATTTTTTGGTCACTATGTCCATGGGCCTCAGTTCCCGTTTCCCATTAGGTGGGCTGAGAGCTCAGTTGTCTACCTTAATAAAAAAAAATTCAAAGTTATGGTCAGACTGTAACCCCCTTATTCATAAACGTCTGCTAACTTAACAAGCCGCTAAGTATTGTTTGTTCATTTCGCTCGTATGGGCCATTGTTAAGACCGAAAGTGACACACAATTATTAGCGGCTTGTTAAGTTACAGACGTTTATAAATAGAAAAGGGATAAGCTCTTACAGGTTATTTTTAAATCTGTATGTTTCCCCATACAAGAAAAAATGTTGTAGGTACTTACTTCATTTAGCGATCATAATCATTGTATCACGATAATCAAATATTATTTAGATATTACTAATTCTCTCATTAATCATTAGGTATCATAAATATATTAAATATTTTCATTGCAACGAATTAATTTTTATGTTACATACAGGAGCTTAGGCGGCATAATCATTCAATAAATCGATACCAATAGAAAGATATCGATCGCAATACATATTCGGGCTATTTAATTCTGATTACCTAACGTCGTGTGCAAATGTACAGTCAGAATGAAATAAGTAAGTATACCTAAAAACGTCTTAGTGGTTTTTAAAGTTTTGGTAATAGAACCTATTTAATAGAGAAGCGAAATTATCAAAGCACTAATAAAATCAACCTATGGGTCATTCTAAAATTCGTTGCTGAAAATCATCCATCGAAAAAACAAATCAGTAGGTTTAGCACAGGATTAGTGCGACAATATGTCGCGGCGAGATAGACTATCCATCCCTCTTTTATTCATATAGTTAGTAAAAGATGGAAAATCATGACATGACATACCAATCATGTGCTAACCATCATCATCATCATCATCATCAGCCTATGTTAGTCCACTGCTGGACGTAGGCCTCTCCTATTAACTATGCCTATAGAACCATTAGGAGGTCAATGCCCATAATCGCCACGCTGGGCAAGCGGATTGGCGATCGCAGTAATGTGTCCACTATGATGACGCTGCTGCCCATCATCAATCTTGTAGAATGGTCACTTGGTAAGTGATACTTCAATCCCTTAGTAGACTCTTACGACACCCGCAGGAGGAGTTGGGGTAGTGACAAATGTATTCTTACTGCCGTCACCACACGCCATGTGCTAAGCATACAGGTGGCTTATGTTATAATATGATGATCACGCGTTTGCCGTTTAACGTGCTAGGTACTCATCTCTTGCGCACTTGCGTACTTGTTACAATTAGAACCTGACGGAAACAAGGATAAAATATTAAATATGGGACCATCGGCATCGTAAGCCTACAATTACCTCAATTTACCACTGACGCCTGCACGAAAGGGGCCTTGATCCCCGCTCCGGTTCGTTCCTGAAGCAAAGACTGTCCATCGCGATTCAGCGCAGAAACGCTGTGAGCGTGATGGGTACCTTTTGCGTCGGGAACCAATCAGAGCGGTTTTGGTGGGTAGCCCCTTTCAAGGGTTTTTTTTGTAGGTTTTGTTTTATTTAAGTTAATATTTTAATATTACTATTACTAATTTATTTTTTAAGATTTATTTATTTATTTAAACTTTATTGCACAAAAGAAAATCTTAAAGTACAAAAGGCGAACTTAATGCCAACGGCATTCTCTACCAGTCAACCTTAATGCAAAGCAGAGAAGGTGTAGATTTGGTTTGTAGCTGATATTATTACTAAGTAGTTATTGTTTTTTAAATTGTAAGTTTTTTATTACTAACATAACTAATAACATAATATTTACCACTGAAACTATTGTTACTTTTCACCAATGATCCGGTTAAAGAGTGTCTAGAAATACTTCGGAAGAGGTTTGCTGACAATGAGATACTTTAAATAAATGAATATATTATTTTTTACACTTTAAATAAATATCTTGGGACATCTCACACAAATCGAGTCCCACGGTAACCCCGTGTTGGCCATAGCCATCCAACGCTGAAATGCCGCGAGTGTTATGGGCACCTTTGCACCAGAACCATTCTTCTTCTTCTTTGTCGTTAACACTCTTGCCAGAGTGGTCGTGGTCATCACTTCAGCTGTTGGAGGCAAGCTTTACAACACGTCGCCAATCCTCTCTGACGGCCGCCCTCCTCGTGCATTCATGCAGTGATGACGAGCCATTTACAGCCGCTTTTATCTGGTCAGTCCACCTCATAGGCGATCTTCCTCGTGGCCTGGTTCCCTCAATCTTTCACTGGACCACAAGTCGCTCAATAGCCACCTCTCCTCGGCGGCATACGTGACCAAAAAAAGTGAGGATACGAGACTGAACTAAAGATGATAAACGCTGTTTGATGCCTAGTTCTCGAAGTATAGACTCGTTGGTACGGAATTCAGTCCATGATACTCCGAGCATTCTTCTCCAGCACCACATCTCTAGGGCGTCTATCTTCTTCTTCTCTACTTCTTGCAGGGTCCACGTTTCTGCGGCGTACAAAAAAAAACAAGAACCATTAAGGAGCGGGTATTGACTACGAGTATTTTTACCAATTTGATTAGTGTTTCAAACTTCAAACTTTTTATTTGCATTAACACACGTACATAAAAGATCTTAAAGTTACAAAGTTTCAGTGCATTCGACCAAAGGCATGCAAAAGTAAACAAATAAAATGAAAACTACAAAATGTCAACATGCCTTCGATAATTAATACTTAGAAAATAATTAAATTTAAATCAAATATCATAGAGTTTAATTGTTTATTGGTAATTATATTATTATACAAGGTGAAAGTTTAATTGTTGTTCTCCGTTTAAGGGCTAAAAGAGAAGAATTTTTGTATCACTTTTTTTTTTATTTTGTATGAGGCAGGTCTTTCAAATTAGCCGACGCTCCATAGAAAATCAATATTTTTTGGGAGAAAAAATAATTCTTCCGCTTTTTTCCTAAACCGGAATACGATACTGAACATGCTCTTGACGTCTATAGATGCTCACTTTTCGTACATCCATGCCCATTAAAAAATGAATGACTAAGCACAAACTGATAGTTAGTCACGAGTTAGATAGTTTTGAATCAAAAACAAAGATAAAACTGATAAAATAATCGCGATTCATGGAATCGAAAAGCACTTTAGGAAGTTCATTAGTACTTAAGACAAGTTAGGTAATCAAAATAAAAATAGTCTGAAATAAAACTATGAAAACGGATAAACTCGCGTATATTAATTAACTTAAACTTCTTTCCGACGTTTCGAACACTTTACAGGGTTCGTGGTCTGCGGGCGTCTGACAATGGAGGAAATTTGATAGATCTACCTCCATCAAAATAAGAAAGATAAGTACAAAACTACTCACAAAGAAAAGTATACTAAACCACAGACAATAAATTTGAAGGGTGGATATACAGCGTGTGTATTTGATACGGGCGAATATTTTAGTGGCGATTACTATCGGACCTAGGGAACCTATTTACATAAATTTATTTTAGAAATTAAGGTATTTTTTTTTTCATACAAAATAATTGAGCCCGCAATGTATTACATCCACTAGTAGCCACATTACTTAAAGTAGACATAAGTATCTAAACGTCATACGAGTCTCATGTCAGTTGGCCGGCATACATTGCTGCTGGGTTGCACTTTAGAAAAATCATTACACCTAATCAACAACAAAATTTAACGAAATGGTTATCTTATACGACTCGTAGGATCAGATATTATAGCTGGATTAATTATTCGCCCGTATCAAATACCCACGCTGTATTGTACGTACGTGTACTAAATTAGCAAATTAAGCTAGTTATTCATTACAAGTATTTTCAGAATGAACACAAGAGGCAAAATAAATAATCTACGCCGGTTCTATCCCTACGCCTCTGCCTGAGAAGAATTTCCTTCCTTTGTATGATTGTATTGTTAGGAAGGTATCCCAATATTGGGACCGGCAAGAAACTCAGCGTGACAACTCTTTTCAAAAAAACATCTGTAGTACATCTTAAGATCAACATACATTTAACCGAAACATACAATTTTGATTCATAAGGAAATTTAACCCTTAAATGTATGTCTTTTTCTTTTCGTTCCAAAAACAAAATGTGCATACCTAATGGCGTCGCAAGCACGAGAAAAATAGAAAAAAAATCTGTGGACATATTTTGGGTGGAATTTGTACTACTAATATAAAATTTTCGATACATCATACATTATACAGTTTATACAAAATCGTGCATGATAAAATATACAAATATTATTTACTTTTACATGGAAAAGTATATTAATTTCAGTAATTGTAAAATCGTTATGGTATGAATTACAAAATTCCAATAAAAAATAATTTCCTAAAAACCGCTAAACGCACGCAACGAAAACAATTTCCGCCATTTTGCTTATAAACACATGTAAGTTTTTTTTAATACAGTTTCGCCAACAAATCAGTAATACCTAAGTTTGAAAGTTCATTAAATGTACTTGTAAAATTAACCTTAAGAACATAATATACGTATCTAGTTTTCAAACACCCACTATGTTTTGGTTATGTACGATACATTGTACACCATGCATTTAAGGGTTAAATAATTTTGAAATAATTGCCAGTACTAAAAAGGGGCGTCAACACCGTCAAACACATCAGCCTCACGGTTTATGCCTGGACTGTTCTTTTATGATTTAGATGAACTTGATCCCAAGCTGGTGATAGAGAAAAGCTTATTTCTATCCTATTAAAGTTTGGATCAGCCGTGTGGTGACGGCAGTAAGAATACATTTGTCACCACTCCAACTCCTCCTGCGGGTGTCGTAAGAGTTGACTAAGGGATTGAAGTGTCACTGACCATTATTTAATAAAATATTGATGATGGACAGCAGCGTCATCATAGTGGACACATTACTGCGATCGCCAATCCGCTTGCCCAGCGTGGCGATTATGAGTATTTACCTCCTAATGCGTTTATACGCATAGTTAATAGGAGAGGCCTACGTCCAGCAGTGGACTATCATAGGCTGATGATGATGATGACTAAAAAGGGGCGTCAACACCGTCAAACACATCAGCCTCACGGTTTATGCCTGGACTGTTCTTTTATCAGATGAACTGGATCCCAAGCTGGTGATAGAGAAAAGCTTATTTCTATCCTATTAAAGTTTGAATATTTCATTATCTCAATGGCCTCACGCCATAGTTAGTTTTATTTCGCTTCATGTATAATCTTCGCGGTAACCGAAGAAAATATTAAAAATAGTCTCAAATGGTCAATAGTCTACTATATATACCACGTACTATATATGTATAGTGTACTATATATATGTATATTGGTAATAGTAGTGGTGTGTATAATTTAAGATTTAATTACGGACATTACTAAGGCATTACTGCTTTTTTATGTATGACAGCCATTAAGATGTCTCTTACGGATGGGCATGACTTAAGGGAATAAAAATTAAAGAGAATTCTCGTTTCCTCGCTATCGTATTCGACAAGCGATAAGTAATAAATGTATGAGGATGAGAGATTCATAATACGAAAAGTCACGTGACCATTTCCATACAGTTTTAATTTTATTATGGTCACGTGACTTATCGCTTATCGTATACGATTGCAGCATGGCATCTTGGCTAGACCTGTTCTGAGAGATTTGAGAATTATTTGAAGCCCTAGGAGAATATATTTTTCCTAACTAGTGCGCAAAAACGAACTTTGCGCACGCTTCGCGCGCGGTAATTTCTCTTTTTGGCGCACTTGTTATGAAAAAAATCGTCCCTTACACGTGCAAAAACTTTTTTTTAACTCGGATCGATTGTCGCCCTCGTTTCACTCGGGCTCCAACTTTCACCCTGGCCGAAAAAAAGTTTTCGCGCACTAGTTAGGAAATGTACTATTTTATACAGTATAGTACTGCTTATGCAGAAAATGGGTAAAATTACAGATAAAAAATATACAATTAATTGACCAGCAGATGCCAAAAAGCCTTATCGGACCCCAATTCGATAGGTAATTAAAATAATTATTATCACGAACAAGAATTTAATATTTATGAATTAGTCATACAATCGGCCCTAATTACCAAAAGGATTATATCACATTTCGATACAATGCACGGCGTAATAGCCCTTATATGGTATTAAAAATATACGAGGTAATCTTTGCGTTTACGCCCTTATGCGTTAATGAAGTAATTATGTGACGTCAATGGATTTTAGATAATTAGTGATACAATTGATTAGATTGAAATCAATAACTGATTTAATCCGCTTTGTTATTTTAATGGATTTTATAGGCTTATACGAGTACTATCTAGGTACGGGATCAGCTATAGCCCTATCAATGGAATTACGTGGAACTAGAGGTGTGCGCCACGCCGGCGCGGCGACACCGCGCCGCGTGACCCACGCCGCCGCCGCCGCCGAGGTTTTCAAAATTCACGCCGCGACAAAAAATGTACGGAATAAAATCATTTAAATTACGCACCACGCTGATCATATTGACATTAAACAATAATATGCTTGCGAATATCGACAAGTGGTTCCCTCTGACCGAAAAGATTGTATGCGCAGCATTTCTGGATTGCAGATTTTCAGATATTGATACGCACCTACGAAAAAAATACACTACTTGGGCAGAATTCTTTCCAATTGTACAGATTTATTTTACAGAATTCCAATTCTACACATTCCCAATACTACAGATTTACAAACCTACAGAATCTAATACTTTAATATTCCATTTATGTTTACAGATTTTCATTATTACTGATTGATTCCTATGTCTACAGATATACAAATCGGAGTAATATTACCTATATTTTCATATTTTAATTAAATCAAAGTTTATTTATTACTCTAGACATGAAAAAATACACAATTATAATAAAAACAATACCAAAATCACAAAATAACATAATACCAATCTAACCTTAACCTTAAAGCTAAAACAATTTAAATACCAATCAGTCAAATAACCCACCCCGCAACATTCCCGGTGCAAAGGTGCCTAACAAACTAGCGGCATTTCCGCGCTGCACTGCAATAGCAAGCCTTTGCACCAGGAACGATCCGGAGCGGGGATCATGGCCTCATTCTTGGAGACGACGCCCCAACTCCCCAAAGAAAGTTTTGGCTTCCGCGCACCAACAGCCCGTAGTTTCGTCTGCCAGAGGGACAAACAAATAACCAAGTAATCAAGTAATTTATTTCTTTCATAGTAATTTATAACCAGTCAAGCCCGAATATTTATCCCTCTTCAGCATTACCGCTTGTTCAGCTGCAGCACCCGCCAAACGCATCGTACGCCCGAGGTGAGAGGCCGCAAAAGTGCTCACACAAGTGGCATCCCATAAAAGGCACTTTCCTTTCTCCCACGGCACCAGCGTCAAACCGTCCGGCCGCTTGCCGTCCGACCGGCTAAGACCGGGCGGCTCTAGGACACAAGGGACATTGGCCAAAACCAATGCTCTCCGAACTAAATCATTTAAGGAATGGTGCCGTGGGAACCTGCCTGCGCACCGACGACAACTCAGGGCGTGGTGCCCGCTGCTTTCCACCATAGAGCCGCAAATGCAAAGATGAGGCTGGCAAACATCGCAGCCCAGGCGGAAAGCAACGGCCACCCGCAACGTGTCGTTGTCCAGCAGGGTACAAAAGTGAGGGGAGGGGAGAGCGTGCAACCAAGCACCTGATTCCGGGCAAGCAACAGCTTTAAGCCTGGCTAGATCGGCACCAACGGCGCTCTGCAGCAACCCCTCGAAGACTCGCTTCACCCTACCTCGTCCCACAACCGTTGCCGGTACGGCTTTTTGGGCACTGACACGCCCGGGTTGAGAGACTCCTAGGCCACCAGAGCATCGGCAGCAAAAGGAATGGAAGCCTTGACACCATCTAAGGATAGAATATTAGTAACAAGCTCCACCACCCCCGCCGCCGACGCCAAGAAGGCCGGAAGGCTCACGTCCCGCACGCGTCGAATACCCAGCCCACCACTCCGGACTGGTAACGCAGCCAAATCCCACTGGGCCGCATCCAAGCACACATTTAGCAAGCACTCCGCGGACTCTTTTAACACAAGGTCAAAAGAATCCACGAGCGCTGGATGCAGCCAGACTGGAACGGTTCGCAGAAAGTACATGACCTTGGGTACAGCAAAACAGGATCTCAGCAAAGTGAGCGCCACATGAGCCGAGAGCTGCTTCAACCTTTCCCCCGCGGACCGAAGAAGTTGCTCCCGGACTTTAAACGCCTCGGGCACAGCGTTGGAAAAAATTGGAGAACCCAAGAAATAGAAATTATTCATGGACAATTCCTCAATCCTGGGGAGCAAGTTCTCGAACACAGACAACGAAGTCGCTTTGAACGGCTTAGAAATAGACAACCGCAGCTTCGCCTCATAATACCTACTACGTAAAATTGGCGAAAACATGGTTTCGTGTTCCCTGTTGCCTCCTCCAAAAATAGACCACTTGTAACATTTTTTTTTCATAAGCATTTTAACCCTCTAATGCATAAGACAGGCAAAAATGCATTTCAAATTTGAACCCTAACAGCAGTCAATAGAGTCCAAAACCAATGAAACCATATTTGGCTTCGTATGCATTAGAGGGTTAAGAAACCGACCGAAATAGCTCTCCGAATCGCTAAATTGAAGTGGCAGAGGGCGGGGCACATTGCGCGTAGAACCGATGGCCGTTGGGGCGGGAAGGTTCTTGAGTGGCGGCCACGTACCGGAAGACGTAGCGTGGGTAGGCCCCCCACAAGGTGGAGCGATGACCTGGTGAAGGTCGCAGGAGTCCGCTGGATGCGGATGGTGCAGGACCGGTCATTGTGGCAATCTTTGGGGGAGGCCTATGTTCAGCAGTGGACGTCTTTCGGCTGATATGATGATGATGATGATGATGAAGCATTTTAAGAAAGGTATTTCTCATGTCGGTATGTTTCTTCTTTTTGGACAGAATACGAAATATTTATTTATGAGTATATTAAACGCATTTAAAATTTGGCTTGCAGTTTTTGTAGGCTTGTAATAATAACGTCAAACAAAGCAAAATATACAAAAATAGATTTTATATGAAAAAAATAAATTTCGTGTGTTTATACACCGATGTATGACTAGCAGTGTGGGCGATGATGGTACTATAAAGAGGTTGTAAAGCTGGGTATCTGTAGTATTTGAAATCTGCATTACTTATTGGGAATTCGTAGTATTGGAAACCTATAGTATCGGTATTTGTAGCATTTAAAATTCGTATTATTGGGAATATCTCTTATCTGTAGTATTAGGAATCTGTAGTATTGGGAATCTGTAGACGACTCGATCCAGGCCTACTACCGCGTTTTCGGGCCGCTGTGCGAGTTAATAAAATAATTTTCGTACACGATATATGCCGCATAAAATGCAATCTATAAGTTTGTTTCGTGTTTATTTTTTATTAATAAACTTGTCCTAAACAATATCTAGGTTTTTATTACCTTCTCATCCTTATATGTATGAACGTACAGGGTAATAATATGACCTTGACGCCGACAAAATTTTGCGGCGCGCCGCCGCCGACGATTTCTATGCCGGCGCACACCTCTACGTGGAACTATTAAGTAACATAAGTTCCTTCCGTGCTAGGGTATTCCATTTAATTTTATAGCGATAAAAATATAAAACATATTTGAAATAAAACTACGAAAACGGATAAACTCGCGTATATTCGCGTGTAGAGATCGCTGTGTAGCGATAAGACCGCCTGTTGTTGCTTAACTCTTTGTTTATGTTTTATTTCTTGTTGTATTACTGTTTTGTTAAATAGTTATGCACAATAAAGAATATATTATTATTTCCTTTATTTATTTCTTTTCTCAAGTTAGGTTTGTTATAAAAATGTCTATAAAAGTAAAATACAATACAACATACAAAAACAATACAAAATATAAACACTTTATAAAAAACCTAACCTAGTATGCCGCCGGCAACGGGGCGGGCCCAAGCTGCCGGTGGTTAAGGTCGCAGAGAGAGGAACCGACGGACTATCCGCGCCGTGTCCAGGATTACCGCCTTCTGCATCTGACCCTTGATCCAGCCATCTAGCGAGAGACTCTTAAGATGTTGGTCGAGACTCTTCGCTATTAAACCGTTCGCTGTAACGACTATCGGGACTATGATCGTCGAGTCAACATCCCACATGGCGGTTATCTCGTGGGCCAGGTCTAGGTACTTACTGGATTTGTCCTTCTCGGCCTTCACGAGATTCTCATCATGGGGGATGGTGACGTCGACGAGCACAGCCCGGCGCTGCGATCGATCTACCAGCACGATATCAGGCTTATTGGCTACAATAGTCCTGTCCGTGATGATAGGTCGATCCCAATAGAGCGTGGCACGACCATTTTCGAGAACTGGTGCAGTTGTGTACTTATAGTACGGCACTTCGACGTCCACAAGGCCGTATTGAAGAGCAAGCTGCTGGTGTATAATACTGGCTACGAGGTTATGTCTGTGCAAGTACTCGGTGTTAGCAATCTGAGAACAACCGGAAATAATATGCCTGAGTGACTCACCGGGACGGCGGCATGCCCGACAAATGTCGACCGTACCGTCCTTCAGGATATATTTCCGGTAGTTATTCGTCATGATAACCTCGTCAGCAATTGCACAGGCAAAACCCTCGGTTTCTCCGAAGAGGTCCCCGAATCGTAGCCAGTTCACCGACGCGAGCAGATCTACGTCAGGTCCCGTGAGGGCCTTGTAGAACCGCCCGTGTAGCTCCTTGCTCTTCCATACCGCCTTGCGGTCCTCGGTGCTTAGTACCACAGGTCTGCGCCAGTTCTCTTTTGCCAAGGAGAGCGGCGTGAGGTTCCGGTCTACTGCCACCACGTCACGATGCATCCCGCACTCATTGTTAAGAAAATAGTTTCTGAGATTGTACACCTCGTGGTTGTGGAGGTTTTTGGCATTCAGGAAGCCGCGGCCCCCACACCTCCGCGGGATGTACAATCTCATAACTGATGAGCGCGGGTGTAGCATTCGATGTGTGGTAAGCAGTGTACGGACCCTTCGATCCAGGGCGTCCAGCTCGGTCTGAGTCCACCTTAGTATGCCAAAGGAGTATGTGAGTATGGGTATTACCCAGGCGTTGAAGGCGCGCACTTTGTTGCCTCCTGACAAAAGACTGTTAAGTACTTTTGTGAGCCGGCTGAAAAAGCGCTCCTTCACCGCCTGTCTAATTCCCATATCTTCAATACCCAGAGACTGTGACATACCAAGGTATTTATAGGTTTCTGCTTCCGAGATAGATCTGAACGACATTGTCTCAGAAAGCTGTAAATTTGTTGAATTTACTACTTTCCCCCGCTGCACATGCATAACCGCACACTTATCGACACCAAACTCCATTTTGATGGCACTACTGAAAACTTCTGTGGTTCGCAGTAGCTCTAACAAGTCTTGGCTATTTGGCGCAAATAATTTGAGATCATCCATGTACAGAAGGTGAGAAATGACTTCACCCTCTCTCCGAAGCCGGCAACCTAGTCCCGAATCCTTCAGCAGGGTGCTGAGGGGATTCAGAGCTAGGCAGAACCATAAGGGACTCAGACTGTCACCCTGGAATATTCCTCGCTCGATCCTTATAAAGTCCTGCGGGCCATAGGGGTCATCTCCGCCTCCTGGTTGACGAAGGACTGTGGTCCACTGCCCCATACACGTGTCAAGAAAGGATCTTAAAGCTGCATCAACTTTATACAGCTCCAAGACCCTCTTCAACCATGAGTGAGGCACCGAATCATAGGCCTTCTTGTAGTCAATCCAAGCGGCGGAGAGGGCCCCTTTGTTACGCCGGACTTGCTGGCAAATGGTCATGTCGATGAGGAGGAGCTCTTTAGTACCACGAGACCCAACCCTACATCCATTTTGAGCGGAGGCCAGAACATTGTTAGCAACAGTGCGTGTTAATTTTTGCTCTCAAAATGGATGTAAGGAGCTTGTATAGTGTAGGCAAGCACGTGATGGGTCGGTAGTTTTTCGGTTCCGTGGTACTACCGGACTTGTAGAGCAGGAAGGTTACACCTGTTGTTAAGGAAGGAGGAAGGGAACCAAGCTCAAGAGCTTGTTGGAATTGCGTTGCTAACCGCGAGTGTGAGCACCGAAACCATTTTAGCCAGAAGTTGTGCAATCCGTCCGGTCCAGGACTTTTCCAGTTCTGGGCAGGTCGGATGGCACAACTTACGTCATCAGGGCTGATGGCAACTGCCTCCATAGGTTCGATGCTCTCGCACTCACGTTCAACAACGTTCATCCAATCGCCCTCGATGTGTCCGACGGGCACCGACCAGATGCTACGCCAGAAATCAGTCATGGCAGTAGCATCCGGCAGATGCGCATCGGACAAATGATGATCGGTTCCCTCCCACCTTCGGTATAACTTCCTTTGGTCGCTTTGGAAGAGGCGGTTCTGTTGAAATCGATCCACACGCTCTCTGTAGCGGCGGATACGGCTTGCCCATGCATAAACTTTCTGCTTCAGAAAGTCAATGCGCTCTGTGAGGTTGGCCATGTAGTCGCAGGGCATGATGCCCGTTCCGGCGAACGCCTGGTTCACAAAGCGCATTACTCGGGAGCGGTTATTGCCCCCCCTGAAGCAGATCAGCTTTGCAATGAGGGTCCTAAACGAGTCGATACGACGCTCGATCCGCACTTGCCATGCGGGGACACCCCCGGCGGTCCTAGGTGCACGGTCAGCGTCCGGAAACTTGACTCGAGCAACACGGCACGCCGCGATGGCCCCGCAGTACATGATCGAGTGCGTATCGTCTAAATCTTTACTGGATCGTATGTACGGCTCCAGTAAAGCGTTTAGGGCTCCCATTAACGCTAGATTGCGTCTATTCATGGGCAAGCGTGGTAACCGTGGCCTAGAATTGGGTGTGGAGCGATATTCCATAATCGCCTCTTCCAAAGTCCTCCTCAGATGCTCATCAGTTGCAGTACTTACGCTCTGACTCGCAAAATACTCCTCATCGGCACTGGGATCAACCCGCGATGCCCCCGGTGCCAGGTCGGGTGTCGGCACCGGATCCGGCAACGTGGCGGGCGGGTCCCGCGCCGAGGTGGAAGCTGCACGAGTCGAGAGAGCCTGCAGGCGAAGCCGATCAAGTGTCGAGTCATCCAAACGTTTAGAACGTAGAATGACCCGCACTTGATCCGCTAGCCGTTGCTCCGATACGGCGATGGCGGGTTCAAGAGCCTGAAACAGAGGCAGAATCCTGGAACGATACGCGGTTAGTCGGGTTCCCCCCTCTGTAGCCTCGTAGTAGGCGCGCATGCAATTCTCATTCATTGTCTGAGTCCATCGCATGCGACGCACTACACCACCGGCAGCGGGAGCCGTGGGCGGGGCAGGATGTCCCGCGGGCCCCAAGCGTGCCGGCAGCGGTGGCCGCCCTCGTCGCGCAGGTGGTCGTGGCGGCGGCGGCGGCGGCAGCCCGCTCTCATCACTGGATCCGTCTGTGTCAGGCGCTGTGGCAAATTCATCGCCCGACGACGATGACGACGAAACACTGGACGAAGCGGGCTGTGGTGGTAGTCGTGCGTTTGTAGATTCCGCTCTTGCCTTGCTTCTAGTGAACATTATTTGAATTATGATATTAGTTTACGCATCTTGCCGAGATGTCAGCTTGTCATGTCCGGGTGAATGAATTATCATTAAATTCCCTCGTCGTGATGGTGTTTTTCATTTCCCAATATGTTTTTCACAAATTTGGGTTAACAGGACACGGAGTAACATAAGTTGTAGACAATAAACGCGTATAAAAATATATAATTAGTAAAATAATTTTCAAAAGACGGCTGTCATTGTCAGCGGTTGGTTTGTTTTTTTTTTTTTATTATTATTATTATACACTTTATTTCTCATGTCTCTTAGGCTAGGCTTTTTATAACAATATTTATAAAATTAAAATATAATACAACATACAAAAACAATACAAAACACATAAATACTTTATAAAAAACCTAACCTAGGGTGCCGCCGGCAACGGGGCGGGCCCAAGCTGCCGGTGGTTAAGGTCGCAGAGAGAGGAACCGACGGACTATCCGCGCCGTGTCCAGGATTACCGCCTTCTGCATCTGACCCTTGACCCAGCCATCTAGCGAGAGACTCTTAAGATGTTGGTCGAGACTCTTCGCTATTAAACCGTTCGCTGTAACGACTATCGGGACTATGATCGTCGAGTCAACATCCCACATGGCGGTTATCTCGTGGGCCAAGTCTAGGTACTTACTGGACTTGTCCTTCTCGGCCTTCACGAGATTCTCATCATGGGGGATGGTGACGTCGACGAGCACAGCCCGGCGCTGCGATCGATCTACCAGCACGATATCAGGCTTATTGGCTACAATAGTCCTGTCCGTGATGATAGGTCGATCCCTATAGAGCGTGGCACGACCATTTTCGAGAACTGGTGCAGTTGTGTACTTGTAGTATGGCACTTCGACGTCCACAAGGCCGTATTGAAGAGCAAGCTGCTGGTGTATAATACTGGCTACGAGGTTATGTCTGTGCAAGTACTCGGTGTTAGCAATCTGAGAACAACCGGAAATAATATGCCTGAGTGACTCACCGGGACGGCGGCATGCCCGACAAATGTCGACCGTACCGTCCTTCAGGATATATTTCCGGTAGTTATTCGTCATGATAACCTCGTCAGCAATTGCACAGGCAAAACCCTCGGTTTCTCCGAAGAGGTCCCCGAATCGTAGCCAGTTCACCGACGCGAGCAGATCTACATCAGGTCCCGTGAGGGCCTTGTAGAACCGCCCGTGTAGCTCCTTGCTCTTCCATACCGCCTTGCGGTCCTCGGTGCTTAGTACCACAGGTTTGCGCCAGTTCTCTTTTGCCAAGGAGAGCGGCGTGAGGTTCCGGTCTACTGCCACCACATCTCGATGCATCCCGCACTCATTGTTAAGAAAATAGTTTCTAAGATTGTACACCTCGTGGTTGTGGAGGTTTTTGGCATTTAAGAAGCCGCGACCCCCACACCTCCGCGGGATGTACAATCTCATAACTGATGAGCGCGCGTGTAGCATTCGATGTGTAGTGAGCAGTGTACGGACCCTTCGATCCAGGGCGTCCAGCTCGGTCTGAGTCCACCTTAGTACGCCAAAGGAGTATGTGAGTATGGGCATTACCCAGGCGTTGAAGGCGCGCACTTTGTTGCCTCCTGACAAAAGACTGTTAAGTACTTTTGTAAGCCGGCTGAAAAAGCGCTCCTTCACCGCCTGTCTAATTCCCATATCTTCAATCCCCAAAGACTGTGACATACCAAGGTATTTATAGGTTTCTGCTTCCGAGATAGATCTGAACGACATTGTCTCAGAAAGCTGTAAATTTGTTGAATTTACTACTTTCCCCCGCTGCACATGCATAACCGCACACTTATCGACACCAAACTCCATATTGATGGCACTACTGAAAACTTCTGTGGTTCGCAGTAGCTCCAACAAGTCTTGGCTATTTGGTGCAAATAATTTGAGATCATCCATATACAGAAGGTGAGAAATGACTTCACCCTCTCTCCGAAGCCGGCAACCTAGTCCTGAATCCTTCAGCAGTGTGCTGAGGGGATTCAGAGCTAGGCAGAACCATAAGGGACTCAGACTGTCACCCTGGAATATTCCTCGCTCGATCCTTATGAAGTCCTGCGGGCCAGAGGGGTCATCTCCGCCTCCTGGTTGACGAAGAACTGTGGTCCACTGCCCCATACACGCGCCGAGAAAGGATCTTAAAGCTGCATCAATTTTATACAGCTCCAAGACCCTTTTCAACCATGAGTGAGGCACCGAATCATAGGCCTTCTTGTAGTCAATCCAAGCGGCGGAGAGGGCCCCTTTGTTACGCCGGACTTGCTGGCAAATGGTCATGTCGATGAGGAGGAGCTCTTTAGTACCACGGGACCCAACCCTACATCCATTTTGAGCAGAGGCCAGAACATTGTTCGCAACAATGTGCGTGTTAATTTTTGCTCTCAAAATGGATGTAAGGAGCTTGTAGAGTGTAGGCAAGCACGTGATGGGTCGGTAGTTTTTCGGTTCCGTGGTACTACCGGACTTGTAGAGCAGGAAGGTTACACCTGTTGTTAAGGAAGGAGGCAGGGAACCAAGCTCAAGGGCTTGTTGAAATTGCGCTGCTAATCGCGAGTGCGAACATTTTATCCAGAAATTGTGCAATCCGTCCGGTCCAGGACTTTTCCAGTTCTGGGCAGGTCGGATGGCACAACTTACGTCATCGGGGCTGACGGCAACTGCCTCCATAGGTTCGATGCTCTCGCACTCACGTTCAACAACGTTCATCCAATCGCCCTCCATGTGTCCGACGGGCGCCGACCAGATGCTACGCCAGAAATCAGTCATGGCAGTAGCATCCGGCAGACGCGCGTCGGACAAATGATGATCGGTTTCCTCCCACCTTCGGTATAACTTCCTTTGGTCACTTTGGAAGAGACGGTTTTGTTGAAATCGATCCACACGCTCTCTGTAGCGGCGGATACGGCTTGCCCATGCATAAACTTTCTGCTTCAGAAAGTCAATGCGCTCTGTGAGGTTGGCCATGTAGTCGCCGGGCATGATGCCCGTTCCCGCGAACGCCTGGTTCACAAAGCGCATTACTCGGGGGCGGTTATTGCCCCCCCTGAAGCAGATCAGCTTTGCAATGAGGGTCCTAAACGAGTCGATACGACGCTCGATCCGCACTTGCCATGCGGGGACACCCCCGGCGGTCCTAGGTGCACGGTCAGCGTCCGGAAACTTGACTCGAGCAACACGGCACGCCGCGATGGCCCCGCAGTACATGATCGAGTGCGTATCGTCCAAATCTTTACTGGACCGTATGTACGGCTCCAGTAAAGCGTTTAGGGCTCCCATTAACGCTAGATTGCGTCTATTCATGGGCAAGCGTGGTAACCGTGGCCTAGAGTTGGGTGTGTAGCGATATGCCATAATCGCCTCTTCCAAAGTCCTCCTCAGATGCTCATCAGTTGCAGTACTTACACTCTGACTCGCAAAATACTCCTCATCGGCACTGGGATCAACCCGCGGCGCCCCCGGTGCCAGGTCGGGTGTCGGCACCGGATCCGGCGACGTGGCGGGCGGGTCCCGCGCCGAGGTGGCAGCTGCGCGAGTCGAGAGGGCCTGCAGGCGAAGCCGATCAAGTGTCGAGTCATCCAAACGCTTAGAACGTAGAATGACCCGCACCTGATCCGCTAGTCGTTGCTCCGATACGGCGATGGCGGGTTCAAGAGCCTGAAACAGAGGCAGAATCCTGGAACGGTACGCGGTTAGTCGGGTTCCCCCCTCTGTAGCCTCGTAGTAGGCGCGCATGCAATTCTCATTCATTGTCTGAGTCCATCGCATGCGACGCACTACACCACCGGCAGCGGGAGCCGTGGGCGGGGCAGGATGTCCCGCGGGCCCCAAGCGTGCCGGCAGCGGTGGCCGCCCTCGTCGCGCAGGTGGTCGTAGCGGCGGCGGCGGCGGCGGCCTGCTCTCGTCGCTGGATCCGCCTGTGTCGGGCGCCGTAGCAAATTCATCGCCCGACGACAATATATTATTATTATTATTATTAACTAATTTTAACTTCATTCCGACGTTTCGAACACTTTACAGGGTTCGTGGTCTGCGGATCACTGACAATGGAGGAAATTTGATAGATCTACCTCCATCAAAATAAGAAAGATCAGTACAAAACTACCCACCAAAGAAAAAATACACTAAACCACAGACAATTAATTTTAAGGGTGGATGTACATACTAAATTTGTAAATTAAGCTAGTTATTCATTACAAGTAAGAGTATTTTCAGAATGAAGACAAGAGACAAAATAAATAATCTACGCCGGTTCTATCCCTACGCCACTGCCTGAGAAGTATTTCCTTCCTGTGTATGACTGTACTTACTACAAAAACTTATAAAAACTGTAAAACATATTTTTTGGCATATAATATGGCGCCATTTTTATAAGTATCCCCAATACGGAAATACTACGTCGTTGTAAGATGACTGGCATGGAGGCTCTGCTGATGAAGAGCCAATTAAGGTGGTGTGGGCATGTCTGGCGTATGGATGACTGTAGACTACCGAAGGCCGTTCTGTATTCTGAGTTATCTCATGGCAAGCGGAATCGAGGTGGGCAGCATCTGCGTTATAAAGACGTGCTTAAGCGCCACTTAACTGCCAGTAGCATTGCTACGCACAGGTGGGAGGAGTATGCGTCTCTGCGTACCGAATGGCGTTCGCTTGTCAAGACGCGAGTCAATCATTTTGAGGAGACCCGTCTTACTGAACTGGACGCTAAACGTCAAGCTCGAAAATCTCGCCCCAAGCCCACATATAACTACACCTATAATAGCTCTGGTGAACTTTACTGTGTTCCATGTGATCGGGTGTTTAAGAGTAAGTTCGGCTTCGCAAGCCACATTAGGGCTCACGCTCGCAAGTAGGGTCGCCGTCGCCGATTACGGCGTGGATAACTATATTTTTATAAGTAATCTACGAACAAATAAAACATGGGAGCCGCACGCCATACGAAATTGCCTTTCAAAAACGGTCCTGAATTTTAGTTGACAAGTGTCACCCCCTCTTCAATGCATCACGGTAATGAATTTCAATGTCAACCTGTAAAAACTTAAACCGCCATTTAAAAAAAAATAGTTGTGATTGGTCCATCAAAGTTTTGAGAATATAGCCAATATTCTATAAAAGTTTGTCAAAGATGTTGCGCCGAAATATGCGCGGTGTTAAGAAAAGCGCTAGGTATGTCCTGCCCATCTTGGCACAATTGAACAATTGTTTTTGGGGGCATTTTTGAGCTGACGTTAGATGTCCTTGTTATATATGGTCGCAGTAAGTAATAGACATACACGGTGACATCGTCCGTGGAGCAGGAGTGAACAGAGTAGTAGAAACGGTTACGCAATTGGCACTACGTAGACAAGAGAACTAAGAAACCGCGAAAAAAACTCCTAATTATGAGTTGTTTGACTATACTAGCATAAGGGAAAAGGACGAAGCCTGTTGCGGATTACTTCATTGTTTTGTAGGAAATGACGTTGCCTGTTGTTGATCATGTTTGTACCTATCTGACGAAGCCTGCGTTGCGAATTTCAGTTCACTTCACTTCATCAGCCTATCTCAGTCCACTGCTGGACGTAGGCCTCTCCTATTAACTATGCGTATAGACGCATTAGGAGGTAAATGCCCATAATCGCCACGCTGGGCAAACGGATTGGCGATCGCAGTAATGTGTCCACTATGATGACGCTGCTGCCCATCATCAATCTTGTATCAAAGGATGGTCAGTGACACCTTAATCCCTTAGTCGGCTTTTACGATACCCGCGGGAAAAGTAGGGGTGGTGACAAATGTATTCTTACTGCCGTCAACACACGAATTTTAATATGTGGAATTGATTTATTTTGCTCAAAAAAATTTACGACTTCATTAGAATTGGCGTAGACAGTGCCGGATTTACCAGTAGGCCAAGTAGGCCATGGCCTAGAGCGGCAGATTTTAGGGGCGGCAGAATTGGCAGCAAAAAAAAATTTTTTTTGGTGTCAATAAAATAATTTGGCAGATTTTACAAGCGGCAGAGTAGAAGCGAACTTTTTTAAACTTCGGCCATGGCGGCAGAATTATAAAGGGTGGAAGGGAACGACCGAGTCTAACAACATTTCATCGTAATGTTAACTTTCAGTAACATTACCAACATGGAAATATCTATAAAATAATGTATCCCCTCATACAAAGTGAGTACATTAGTAGAGTTCAATAGCATGGAAAAGTCAATTTTAACCAACATACTTGTACAGTGCTTTGTATGAAAATATATAACAATATGCGACTCTACCCTTGCCACGCAAACTCTAGAAAGCGGTCATTGAATTTGAAAAATGAAGAAGTTCTAACAAAAATTAAAAATATGTATCAGCAATTCAGCATAATTAAACCATTTAATAATTTTCAACTGGGTTTTTATAGTCAATTTAAATTATTTATACTACGCTCACTCGCAAACAACAAATAAATAAATATATTGATTTAAACTTTCGCGATTATCACTCATATTTTAATGACAAACGGGTCTTAATCGTGTCAACTTACGTTTAATTTTATCCTGACGTTTCGGGCATGACGTCACACGACCACGGGGGTCGCAGGCAGACTGGCGAGAAAATGTATCCAACACCTTCGAGCTGCACGGGTTTTTCGAACTACCCGCACTTGGTCGTGATTATTCACTTCTAGGCTAGGATTGTCACTAAGCCTACACTCAACACTCCTTTGAAACAACTTTTATGGCTTTGAAATGGATGGATGTTTCATCACGCTTACATTTGTAAATCACGGGATTCTACGACGACATTCCTTGCCCCTCATTTTGATTAAAATTCCGATGTTTCTTAATATCAATAGCTTCACCTACTTTTCGGCTATGATTTATACGTTCGGTTGAGAGGACTTTCGGGTTATGGAGCTTAATCCAGTGGTTTGGTTCGGACTCCAACAAATGCTCGGCCACAGCAGACTTATTAGTTTGACGCTTTTTAACAGCCGTGATATACTATGTTATGTTATGTCCCTTGACCCTTTCCGCTACGGTGCGTTAGGTTTCCCCAATATAGGAACTACCACAGCTAATGATCAAGTCAAGACCAAGTTAGAAAAACCCGCGCAGCTCGAAGGTGTTGTTACATTTTCTCGCCAGTCTGCCTGCGACCACGGGTGTAACGTCATGCCCGAAACGTCAGGATAAAAATAAACGTAAGTTTACGCGATAAAGATCCGTTTGTCATTAATTAAAATATGAAATCAATCAATATTACAATAAAACCACAAGTCAATATTATATGGCTTTAAAGTTATCTGATGAAAACAACCTTTAGTTCCATCTTGTAGCCATGTTTGGTAGGTCATGGTTGGCTTCCAAATGAGTAAAATATTCCTGATTCCAAGCTGACTACAAAATCGTAATTATTTAGCCCCATCTTGTAGCCTGGTTTGGTAGCTGGCTTTTAAATAAGAACAATATTCCTGATTCGAAGCTGGCAATGAAACGGAAATGCTGAAGTCGTAGGAAGTAGGTAGCTGGCGTTTAATCTTTATGTGAGGTATTTTTCAAACTGCAAGGTCG
This sequence comes from Thaumatotibia leucotreta, assembly GCA_025490895.1. Classification (NCBI taxonomy): domain Eukaryota; kingdom Metazoa; phylum Arthropoda; class Insecta; order Lepidoptera; family Tortricidae; genus Thaumatotibia; species Thaumatotibia leucotreta. Next base: position 21,703 of record JALPQI010005214.1, on the reverse strand, counting down.
CTATACACGACCTTTTTTTGGAAAAGGAATCCGCGTACTACACTACAGCACCTCAAATACACCCATGAACAGCAATTTTCATGCGACCAAAAATAATAAGAACTTTAATGAAAGTTTTTGAAATTACAGCCATTTCGTAAAAGAATTTACGAAATTATAAAATCAGCGTCGCACACTGACGGATAAGAGAATCTTTCCCATTTGGTAGCTGGTCACAAGATAGGAAAACATGTTTCCTATTTCGTAGCTACCAGTACCAAATATGGCAACCAGATGGGACCAAAATCTGAAAAACAGTTATTGTAACGTTCAATAATTAAAAACAAATCTGGGAATAATGAAACCTTCCAATCAATTGGAATTGCGTTTTTTTTGTAAATTATTTATAGTGCGCTAACAGACGACATTTCAGTAATTTTTACAATTAAACAACAAACATAATTAAAGAATGTTACCTGATTATTAACAATTAAAGAAACAATCAGAAAAAACATCGCCTATACCTATTAATGTAATGGATTTAAAACGTACGTTTCAGCGCTTTCTTCTTTGAGTACTACTTCGAATCAGGAATATTTTTCTCACATGGAAGCCAGCTATGAGCCACCAAATCTGGCTACAAGATGGGACTAAAAGTTGTTTTCTATAATTATTATTATCTGATAATATATTTAATGCCAAATAATAATGTTTTCTGGTTTTATTGAACATTGATTGATTTGTTGTTTGCGAGTGAGCGTAGTAAAAATAATTATAATTAACTATAAAAACCGAAATAAAACTATGAAAACGGATAAACTCGCGTATATTAACTAATTTTAACTTCATTCCGACGTTTCGAACACTTTACAGGGTTCGTGGTCTGCGGATGACTGACAATGGAGGAAATAGTTATATTTTTAGTTATAGTTTTATTTCATGTGTAATCCTCGCGGTAACCGAAGAAAATATTATATATAAACCGAGTTGAAATTTATTAAATGGTTTAATTATGCTCAGACTGATCTTTAATTTTTGAATGTTAGAACTTCTTTATTTTCCCAATTTAAGGACCGCTATCTAGACTATCTAGAGTTTGTGTTATAAGGGTAGAGTCGTATATTATTATTAATTTCCATACAAAGTTTGTACCCCAGTCTCTTCGCATAAACTCTAATCTACCACTGTATCGGTCACTGTATGTCTGGCTAGGCGTCCATTCCTGCACTGGCACACCAGCTAAAAGTTCGCGTACTGTACAAAGTAAGAGAAGGCCTGCTACCGCGAACACCGAAATTCGTAAATTTCGGGGATTTGTCTCCGTCACTCTAATGACGCCTTCATTGCACGAAATTTGAAATTTGCGAATTTCGTAGTTCGCGGTAGGGATGCTGGATTTCCTTTCCTGCCCCGAACGCTCCGGTACGCACACACGGCTGTGAAATGAAATACCTGCCAAGCCAAAGTGTCCAAGTGTTCCTAAACGACTTATGTAAGAAGCTTTTTTTACGTTTCGACTTTCTTCGTAATTTTTCTAACAAATTATTCAAATTAGCACAGTGGATAGGGGCGGCAAAGTATAAATGGCCTACAGGCGGCAAATTTCTAAATCCGGCACTGGGCGTAGATTATTTATTTTTGCCTTTATTTTAAAAATGCTAGTGTTGATAGCTTAATTAGCCAATTCAGTACCAGTAAATCTAAATAATTTATCACGGAAAATTTGTTAAATTAGTAAAAAATCTCAATTACCTACATCGAAAATTCGGCAACAACATAATATATTGTATTAAAAGAAAAGTAATTTAATTAGGTATTTCTGTAGGTATTAAAAAAATATTAGTAATGTTTGATTTTAGTTTAATAATCTAGTAGTCATGAATCATAAATTAATCAATATTTTTTAAACAATTGACAACCCTATCCTATCCTTATCACCGCAAATTAAAACTTTAGTGTGGTCCATCTGATAACATTTTAATTATTTTGTTTATGAATTTTGACTAGGGTCAGTAAAACTAATTCATTTCACACCAGTTCTTTAAAGATTATCCTACTACCTACATTTAAAATTGTCTTTTTAAACTATTCGACTCATTAGGAGGTTCTCAGTTCAGGTTACCATGACAGTTCAGGGAAAGGGACAGAGATATACGCGACTCGTATAGCCTTGTCCCTTTCTCTCGACCTAAACTGAATCGCATTAGTACGTCATGCATGGTAACCCCCCAGTACCTACTCGGTATATCCGAATTCCGAAGTATAGGGAACCAATTTTCAATTTTTAAAACTCAAGATTAGCACCAAGTTAAAGTTAATATCAGAAATTGTGTATGTTACACACACACCTTTGCCGTCGACCTTTTTTATGTAATAATCAATTAATCACCAAAAAAATATAAAAACCAATTTCTCCAAAATCTCATCATTAGACCCTGCTGATGACGGAATCTTGGAGAAATCGGTTGACAACTTTTTTTTTCATCATTATCATCAGCCAATGATAGTCCACTGCTGGACGTAGGCCTCTCCTATTAACTATGCGTATATACGCATTAGGATGAAAATACCCATAATCGCCACGCTGGGCAAGCGGATTGGCGATCGCAGTAATGTGTCCACTATGATGACGCTGCTGCCCACCATCAATCTTTTATCAAATAATGGTCAGTGACACTTCAATCCCTTAGTCGACTCTTACGACACCCGCAGGAGGAGTTGGGGGTGGCGACAAATGTATTCTTATTGCCGTCACCACACAGCTAAATGTTGTTGTTGTTTTTTTTTATTTGGCGTTTATTATTATCACAAATATGTATTATTTACAGTAGGTAACAAGCAACCCTAAACGTTATCAGACAATCGCTGATCGAGTTGTCCACCTGATATTACAAGCGCCGCTGAACGCAGCGGCAACGCAGTCCGACCGCGCCGGCCGACCGGATCGCACGTTCTTTCAAATTCCGGATCGCACGTTCCATTTTCAAACTTCGAACGAAACATGTAACGGACTTTTCGACACAGACAATTTTTTCAAACAGTGCAGTGTTTAGGTGCATTTTGTGAGTGGAAAAATAGTTTTTAATTTATAAAATCCTGTGATATTAGTTTTAGTGGTCCAGTGAAAATTGCAAGTAAGTTTTTCTTTTTCAGTTTTTGCATGTGTAGTTTGTAATTTAGATTTTTAATGTAGTTGTGTCATATTTATTGCATGTAAAATAAATGAAAAAAAGTGTTATTTTTTCTATGTATTTATATGTTTTCTCAATAATATAGGTAAGTAATACAAATAACTTTTAAAATCATTGTAACACATATTCAGTGGCCATAATATTACATTCATTAGTTTATCGCCCACTTATCATCGAGTATGTAGTTATTTTTATTAGAATAACACTTAAATATCTATTTCCATTATTTATGTTGCAATAAAATAAACAATATTTACAAAAAAAAATTGTTGAGAAAATATTTATTAAAAGAAAAATATTTATTGAAGAAAATTATAAATATTCTTTGTTGTCATTGTACAACCTCTATATATGTAAATTTTACTTTATTATTTAAATATATGTCAACTAAGTACCTAAGTAGTTATCCGAAACAAGTACATAGTTATAATATGTACATTTTTGGAATTGTTGTTTTAATATAGATACCCACCAATTGTATGTCAAAATAATTATATACCAATAGATACTAAAATTTAGAACTTAGATCAATATTCAAATAATAAAAAAAATTATCAAAATAAACTCTGTCATTCTCAAATATCTAGTTCAAGATCTAATTACCGTAGTCGATTATTTTTCTATTCCAGTTCTAATATTCCCATTAACATTTCACATTTTTCAGTGTCAAAAAAGTGACACGGTAATTTGAATTAGGCTTTAAAATTTGAAAATGACTGTATCACATAATAAAGATGGTCGAAATCGGTACCCAATTTAACAAGGGCATAAAAATATACACACTTTTGCATCTTATGCCCAAGGCATAAGACACAACAACGTTCATGCCCTTGACAAAACGCGCAACTTCTAATAATAATTCACAAAATCAAATCAGCCCTACGTCTGGGCGCAAGTTAAAAAAAAAACTCGTCCAATTGAACCCAAAGGTATTCATATTCAACTGGGCACAGCTGGAAGCAGCGTAGTCACTCTGAATAATTGACACGTGTTTCTGCGACGTTTAAGACCGTAAGTAGTAATTTTGAATGACACTGCCATTTACCGTTCCATTTTCCTATTTTAGTTTGCAACTTTATTTTTGTACGTGCCTACTTGTGTTTACGCACAAATATTCGAATTAGTTCACGTTTGTAATTGTCTTAATCGGTTACGCAGTGTTTTCAATTCATATAAAAACCTATTTCGTTGCACTGTTGTCGTTAATTGTTACTCAATTTGTATTCATACATACCTTATTAGGTAAGTTCATTATGAAATAGACATGCTTTAGTTATTCCGAGTGACCGTAAGTATTTTATTAGGTAAGTATTTATCTACTAATTACAACTAAGCATAAATAAACAGACAATGACGCTAACTTTCATAATAAAATACGTAAATAGGTTTTTCGCGAAGTAATTTCGCTGTCACAAAGTAAGCTGTGACGCAAATGCCGTCTACTGCTTTAATACATTTTCAAATTCAATTTACTTAGGGTGAATGACCTCTAGATTCTTAGTAAGCTTTGAAACTAAATAAGTAGTCTTTATTACATGGATTTAAAGTCCTAAATATAATATGAATTTTAAATCCAAAGCGCTTAGAATAATAAATAACTTTGAGAAGTATTTCCAAGAAAAAAAAAGTAGTATTTTTCTGTAAGTCTAAGCAAAGATTAGGTAATTTAATAATAGTAATTAAAAGTTGGCAAACGATCATTTAAGATGACAACTTACTAACTTTTATAATTGCCTAAAAACTTAATAAAGTAATTAAGCGATGCTTGGGAAAAGTTTTGGTTAATTAAATTCTAGAAAAAATCCAGTTTTACGAGGATGTAATTATATAATTATTAAACAGTCCTCACGTAATCTATAATATACAGGGTGATTACGGGGTCGTGGTCCCAACTGTGAAAAACGTATTAATTGTAAATATTAGAGTATAAAGTAGTATGACTAAGATGTGTGAAAAAGACATGAAAAAGAAACAAATCATAATATTTGAATAAAAAAATATTTGATTTGTGTTTCACAAGAACTTATGTGACAAACCTTTGAAGATGATCTTTCTGAACAAGGTTTCCCATTTTTTTTAGGACTGGTAAAGTTCAAGTTCATTAATATACACATTTCTCCAAACTTAACTTAAATTCTCATGAAAATTCTCGGAAATTTCCGAGTATATTTCCACAATTTCTTCCTATCCCCTACTCTACAAAATTTGATCGTTACACGAAACGTGATTCGTTGTTTTCGTAGAATGGGGGATAGAACAGCGAATGCTCTTTTGGTTTGCATGCACCTTTAAGGTGCGTTTAAACCAAAAGAGCATTCGCTGTTCTTGCGCCCGTTCTAAGAAATCAACCAGTCACGTTTTGTGTACCGATCGAATTTCGTAGAGTGGGAGGTTAGAACAGCGAATGCTCTTTTAGTTTAGCCGCACCTTTACAAATAAACAAAATTGTTCGCACACTCAAAACCCAGTGGTCTTAATCTGATTTTACGACAGTTTAATAGACGCAATTTGATTGCTACGTCGTCATACTGTCTAGCTCTTATCTACTACCCGATTAGAACGGCCATTAAAAGTGTATCACAACCAAGGATAATACACATTACGCATACAGTATGTAAATCTAATACGGGCTAATAAACCAGGAATTTAGAGCCGTCACACACGTAGCGCACAGGGTAGAACGGAACGACGATACTTCCCGCTACCGACCAAGTCTACCAACCATTACCTTTTATAATTATCTTTAATAATCCCCTAATACAAAGTGAGTGATTAGTTCAATAGTAAGGAAAAGACAATTTTTTATATACGTTTTCGATGTTGGTCCTATACTCAAGTTCATCATAATGGTTGTTAGATCCGGTCGGTAGCGGAAAGGATCGTCCTTCCGTTTCAACCTGTATATAATATGTCTAAGATATCTTAAGGTGCGTGCAGACCAAAAGAGCATTCGCTGTTCTATCCCCCACTCTACGAAATCAACGAATCACGTTTCGCGTAACGATCGAATTTCGTACAGGTGTAGTGAGAAATTACTTGCCTTCGGAAACGTTCGTAAACACATGCTGTTTCAGGCAGTGTCACCGAGTCTGACTGAAGTAGCATGACAGCTATTACTGTCAGTCTCAGTGAGATAGACTGAAACAGCATGACGTTGACGAACGTTTCCGAAGGCAAGTCATTTCTCACTACATCTGTAGAGTAGGGGATAGCTCTTTTGGTCTGCACGCACCGTTACAGTATAGCTCAACACGACAAAGGTTCTAAAATTCATAATAACTCTCTAGCACCTAAATTCTAAGAGTAGTGGAGAAATATGTTATGTCAGTCAGCTTCCGTAGCCTAGTTGGTAGCGACCCTGCCTACGAAGCTAGAGGTTCTGGGTTCGAAGTCCGGCGAGGGCATTATTTGTGTATTTATTTATAACACATATTTGTTCCTTGGTCATGGCTGAATGTGTATTTAAGTATCTGTATAATATCCGTTGTTAAACAAACTTGACAACGAACGTTTAACTCGAGTATTTAGCATTAATTTTCGGGGCATATTATTTTGTATGGAAAACATGATGACAATGAGAATCCTAAGAAAATAATATGGAAATTTACTAGTGCACTTACCCCCAGAGATTCACCCGTATTTCATTTACATCCTGTATAGTGTATTTGGTTGTCTAAACGCTGTTGTTTAAATGTATGTGATAATTTGAGCGCCTTATTATAAGGGAATAAGAACTAAAATTAAAATATAATTTCTCATTTACTTAAAATTTTTGGAGCAATCATTAATGGATTAAGAATTTAGGTAACAATAACAAACGAATGATCAATGATTTGATAAAAGTTACTTGTAAATAGATGAGTCATTGATTAAATTAATTTATATGATACCTATGAAACGATGACTGATGAGAATATATTATAATTCAGTTTATATTTTCGTATTTGATTGCAATTGCGTACCTAAATACCTATTGATGTTGTGTACCATGTAATCCTCGTATAACTAGTTTATATATTCTGTGGTATAACAAACTCGTTTCCTTCTATAATTTTTCGTATACAGATATGCCAATTTTTTCTTCAAAAGTTTTATTTATATGAATGTAACTGTCAAACGACTGTCAAAATAAATACGCGAATTAAATTTTCCTTGTTTTAATACATTTATTTTCACAACTACAATTAATGTACCTACATAGATTAAATCTAACTAATCTACTTAACGTATTGCGAAAACACAAATCAAATTATTTATTAACTAAATATTTTGATTTGTACTTTTTATTTTTCCCCAGTACTGTCTTTGGTATAATATATGACATCTTTATTTATAATTTAATCTACTTAACCTAACCTATATCTAAGATTGGCCCTTGTGGCATTGTACCGAGAGGATGCTGGCGGCATTTCCTCGCTGTATCGCAATACTGATGCGATGTGCGAGCAAGTCGCCAGCTCTTCGGTCTTTAATCACGTCAACCAGACGTTTACGCGATCTCAGCAAACAATTTGCGTGCGCTGGGGCCCCATGAACCTAAATTAAGTTTCTACGCCAAACGATATAAAATCGTACTCTTTGCCGAGGCCTTTATATTTATTAAGTAGCTACGTTATATTTTTTGGTTTATTTATTCTTAAAACCATTACTTTAGGAATATTATTTTCTAAAATAAATTGAAAACAAAACAGTTCCAAGTCAATTCCCATGAAATTCACAAAGTTGTAGTAATTTTCTTTCATACCAGTGACTTTGCGTCCCTGTTTTATAGCTCAACTTTCAGTTCGGCAACCGTTTTCTAGTCTTAATCCATCACAAAATCAATAAACTTCCAAATACAATAGAATTGTGGTTTCTTATGTTAAGTACCTATGCATTTGACAGCTGTTTCGATCTAACGCCTATACGTAGCGAACCTGGTGGCAGAAAAAATATCGAAATGGTGGCAGATCTTTAGTTAAGATACCATAGAGCCGATCTGATGACAAGTTGGAAGCTTGGAAACTATCCACAGGAACACTTATTCCCGTGGGCGCTTAAAATGTTACCATAAATAATAAAGTAATCCTACTTAAGCCCTCAAAAGGCTTATCTCATTTATCGGGTGACCGGGACCGGCCTATTTGTCTCAAGTTACACGTTCTGACACGTGGCTGTAAAATAGGCTACTTTCCTAATTTGTATTGTGAGAATGAGGTGCGCAGTGTCAATTTAATTCAACTGTTGCAATTTTGTTGATTATTATAGGTATTATAGGTTTGTAATTCCATAACTATACACAAATACAGTGTGTACTGAAAATAATGGCCATTTACTTACACTGTTATTTTATTGAGGCTTTGAATTCTTTATTATTTTGTATCATAAGTATTTACCCGAATATCTATTCGGGTAAATACTTACATATGATACACAGTTTATCAGTCGTAGGTAGTACCCATTTAACTAAGTAATTCGTTAAATTCAACAGTAGGTAATCCTTATACATAATCCCTTAACAATTCTCGTGATACCTAGAAGTGCCTAAATCCTTTTCCAATAATATATCGGGATTCTAACCTGTAACCTTCTGCGTTGTATGCAAGCTTTTATTCCCACCAAGAGAGTATCCGCCTTATTAATAAACATCTACATCAGCAAGCCGATAAGTATAGTTTGTTTCTTTCGGTCACATAGACATATTGATAAGACTGAAAGGGACAAACAATACTTAGCAGCTTGCTAAGTTTATAGTTAATTATAGTATAATATTATAGTATAATATTATTTAATTAAATTAAGTTAGGCACGTTATATTGCTCTTATGAATTTGAATGTCAACATTTCAAACATAAATGATGCATCCGGTTTTAATTCACTCCGTAGATCACCTTACCCACTGGCACTTATTTTAAGTGCCAGTTTTATGAATGAAATTTACGTGTAAAATACATAAAAAAGTTAAAAAAAACTTTTTTTCGCCAAAAATTACGAAGCTCATGTAATATTTTTGTTTGTTTTTACATCCAAAATGCGTGGTTAAGATCTTTCTGGTTATAAGATCCCACGGTGTATATTCGTCATCAAAAGAGCCTGCTATTGACCGTGAATGCGGTAATTATGAAATCGTGTTCTGCGCACGAGTTTCTCTAATTACCGCTTTTTCTCTATAGATTACAACATTACAACTTCGTGATTATAATGGTGTTTTCATAGGAAATTTCACAATGCGGTTTTCCTTAATTTATATAATAACCAATGCATGGTTGCAGGTTTTTAATTAAAAAGTAAGAAGTTGTTGTGACATTGTATTGTTTTTTTTCTTACAAAATAGTATACCTACTGGTTGCCAGCTAGTAAAGTTCAGAGGTGTCACATATCGACGCTTATCATGAACAACGCTGCATCTTTAGACAATACACCGTGATCTCTAATAACCCGAAAGATTTTAACCACGCATTTTTGATGTAAAAACAAACAAAAAATATGATATGACTTTTGTCATTTTTGGCGAAAAAAAATTTTTTTTCTTAAATTTTTTTTTCAATTGTTATTTAATTTTTGAATGTATTTTAACATAAAAAGTAAAAGTTATTCATGAAACTAGCACTTTTTTTTTACAAAAACCTCATTTTTAAAAGGTTTTATTTCTCACTTTTCGACATCTATTAATGAGGTTAGTGAGACTATTCTCCATAATGACACCAACGCCGTTAAAAAGACCTTTTGTACCGAGTTACAATTAGAAAATATGTTTTTTTTTTAATTGGTAATAACTCTGAAACTAGGCGATATCCAGAAAAGTTTATACGACATTATAGTTTCTAAATGTGGTCAGGAACACACTGTTTTAATCTTTCGGGTTATTAGAAAATTTAGAAATCACGGTGTATATCTTGTCGTAATTTGAATTGAACAATGAAGCAGTAGAATTCCAATTGCAAGTGCGTAGGTACTATTTTGGAATACAGCGTTGTTCATATCGGCGTATAAGCGTCGATATATATTATAATGAATTTATAATCTATACACACACATTTCATAGAAAATACTGCAAACGGGCTGAGTTTAAAAATAATTTTGAAATATATATAGGTAGAATAATTTTTGACATCAGATTAATATTGTTGAAAATAAAATGATCGTTAGAATCCAAAATTTTTCCTGCTCCAATCTAGTGCAGGAAAAATTGGCTTTTTAATCATGATTTGCTATTTTAATATCCACGGAGTTATAGGACAATAAAGTTACATGTTTTTTGGATTCGATGGAAAAATCAGACAAATTCAGATACATTTTGATATAAAATTGGATTCCTTTTATCCTTTAAACATTTTAAATAGATTTCAAATAAAGTCGTTTATAGAAATCGTCAATGACGAATTAAGTAGCTTTTTAAGTGTTATGTCTAGTCAGTTAGTTTTATTTAGGTATAACATTTGCATACTATTATGTAGCTAAACACTTTTTATGTACCTACACCATCTTTTACACACTATGTTTAATGCAATAAAAATTGATTGATTGATAAAACTCTATTTGAAATTGCTTACAGTTTTTCCTATGAAAAATTATATCCGACCCGTATTCTTTGGTCGAGAGTGTATATTATATTATGTCGATTATATACAACAGGAGAAGTAGGTACCTACACTATTTCGCGGAAAAATCTAAATATTTTTCCCCTCACTAGCTCGTAAAGTGCTCGTTTATCCTTTAATACGAACGTGTAAAAACGCATATTATTCACTTGTGTGGCAAAGTAATGATCTTGGTTTTGGAATAACAAAACGTAAAATGCTCATGGAAATTGTTCCATATTAATGATAATTAAATCATTTGTTTGAGGATTTAGTGTAAAATACAAACCTTTATATAATATGATGATTTTAACATATAAGAGCGCTCGTACACCTGTAAGTTATTACGTAAGTTATAGGGACGGAGCTATACTAAGGAATGAGAGGTGAATACCACTATCTCTTTCCTTAGTATAGCCCCGTCCCTATAACTTACGTAAGAACTTACAGGTGTACGGCTGGCCTAAATCCTAAAATTCCATAAGTAACAATTGTTTTAGTGAATGATGATAAGATGACTAGATGCAATCACAAAACGCAGAAAATGTCAACGTCAACATTGTCAAAGAATATTATAGGTTATAATCTTTATTTACCGACTCGAACACGCATAAAAATAGTAAACTAAACAACTTTCAGGGTGTTCTGTTATAATTTTGTAAAAATAATGAATGAGAATGATTTAATAATGCATTGGCGTTGGTGTGCAACTACAGGAATGTGTTAAAATCGTGCTGCGTTTACTTTTTCGTGGTAAGTTTACTGCGACAAAATCTTGCATTAAATACATGATGCATTTGGAAAATTATTATCACTAACGATGATCTATGATAATGATGATTGTAATGTGAACAAATAATTACCTTTTTTGAGTTTCCTCGCTATAGTGAGGGGAAAAGTTTTGTGTTACACACGGGTGCAAATGTATTTTACTTCTCGTATGTTAAAACACTCGCTGCTCAGGATTCTATTTTAGAACCACTCGCTTCGCTCGTGGTTCAACTATAGAATCCTTTCGCTTGCTCGTGTTTCAATTTCATACTCGCGGGTAAAATACAACTTTGCACCCTTGTATAACAAATAACTATTTCGCTTGAATTCGGTTAGATAGGTATAGGTACCAAAACTTACAACTATTTCAATTCTTTAACTCTTACTTAATCTTTGTTCGTTTTTATAGCCGAGCTATAAATCGCTAGCTCGCTTTTGGTGGGATCAGTGCCTTAATTCTTCCGCTACCGGAATCGTACATCAAACAAAGAATCAACATATAACTTCATTGTTATCTATTGTGTCTCTTTCGGTGTATCAGAGGTGTCATTAAGTATTCTACCTATACAGATCCAGGTCATAATAATATGTACACATTGGAACTTATCACCAAGGCTTAAGGATCAAAATAGTTTACATATTTTTGGAGACGGAAAACAGAAGGTCGGTTTCAAATTCTATATCATTAGCATGCTATACGTCGATGACTCGTCATTGTCATATATGAATCAAAATGTCGTAAGTTGTATGAGATACATGGACGTTAAGATCTTTTGTAACTGAGTGGTTAGTATAACAGTACGAGTATTATTTCCCTAGGAAGTAAAATAGTATTCCGTAAAGGTATAGCAACGATTTTATTGTCCTTTAATACAATTGTGGGTGCATTATGATCAGAGATCGGACAAATGTGCGCCATTATTCGCAATAATATGGATATGACTCAAAATTTGATTAAATGAATAATTAAACAAATAATTTCTTGAAATTTGATTTCGAAAAATTTGAGGTGACTATTTACAAAGGTTTTCATAGTTACTGGTGTCAAATAGGTAATTTTCTGAAAATGATTAATTTTTCAATCAACTTTGGAGTCATGTCCATATTATTGCGAGCAATGACGCACATTTGTCCGATCTCTGATTATGATTGAGTTCAATTACAGCAAAGAAAGCTTTATTACTAGCGGCAACGTAAACAATTAATCCATTTTCAGATTTATCACTTAAATATGACTGTGTACTTATTTATTTTTTGTAAATATATACAATGTTATTTAATCGTAATAATGTATTATTTTAATGAAAATGGATGAAAGAAAATACAAAAATCGCTGTATAATTATGTGCTTACGAGTATAAAACATTTGCCAACTCTTCCCGTGCGTGTATGTAAGAGTCGACTAAGGGATTTAAGTGTCACTGACCATTCCTCGATAGATGAAGGGCACCAGCGTCATCATTGTAGACACACTACTGCGTTCACCACTGATATATGGCCGTGTGGTGACGGCAGTAAGAATACATTTGTAACCACCCTAACTCTTCCCGCGGGTGTCGTAAGCGTCGACTAAAGGATTGAAGTATCACTGACCATTATTTGATAGAAGATTGATGATGAGCAGCGTCATCGCAGTGGATACAATCTGCTTGTAAAGCGTGGCGATTATGCCATTTGTCTCATAATGCGCTCATACTCATAGTTAATAGAAGACGCCTCCAGTGGTCGTACTATGAGTTGGAAAGTAAAGTATAGGTACGTTAGGTTTTACTCAATTTATGTTGCTGGTGGTAGGGCCTCGTGCAGGGTCCGCCCGGATAGCTACCATCGTCCGTTAACCTGCCGCTAAATAGCAGTGTTTGCACTGCTGTGTTTCGGTTTAGGGGTACGATACCCGGTGTAATTACTGGCATAGAGGCAATTTATCTAAGTCCTCAGGGTAGGCAGCGCATATGCGATTTTCTGATCGCTATGTCCATGGGCCTCAGTTCCTTTCCATCAGATGGGCTGAGAGCTCAGTTGTCTACCTGCGTCACATAAAAAAAATGTAATGCACTACAGAGCGAGTGCAATGGCCGGTTTTACGTATCGAGTAAAACCTAACGTTTCCGCAGCAGTGGACTGAGAAAGGCTGATGATGATGATGAATACATACGAAATGCATGTAAAATTAGAATTGTCAATGACTGCAAGTATTAGCAACCGCCGTGCAATGTTTGATGTAACGCCGGTGTTTGATAACACCGCCGCAGCGTGTTGATAAAGCGAATGTTCAACATTTTTCGACACAAGGCTACTTAGACTTCCGAATTAGGACTATAGTGACGTGCAATACGAGTACGTGCATAATTATACCTAATATCTCCATATAACCAAATGACCTAGCAATGTGCAAGTTGCAGAAAATTCTCAAAATTGCCGGAATATACTTGGAAAATTCCGAGAATTTTCATGAGAATTTAAGAGTAGATTCTCATTGAAAAAGTGTTATAAAGAATATTGTATTTCATAATTTAGTAAAAAAGGCATAAAAATATACCTTAAAAGGCACAACGGTTATATACAACGGTTTTGGCAGGATTAATATAGATAGAGCTTGTAAAATTTAAATTACCGAGAACATTCTCTACAGAAGTTTCGCAATTTATGAAACTTCTGGGTACATTGCTACTTTGACCTCGGCATAGGTATTATCATGTATTCTGTATTATTAATGGACCACACGGCTAAGTTTTCCTTGGCTTCTCTTCCTACTTGCATTTGTTTTCCTCTTAAGAGTCCTAACTAGAATAAGTATCTACTATTTTATTTGCTCATCAAGTCTCTAAAACATCGATTTTAACTTCCACGATTTTCACCTTTGTTAATATTATACAGGGTGGTCCAAACCTTGACGTCAAAAATTTTTTTTTAGGTTCCCTACGTCATGGGCTATCAGAATATACCCCATGTATGTTAGCCGATTTTTTGTAGTTTTCGAGTTATGAATTTTTGAAAATTTTTTTTTTGAGAATTTCTGGAATGAAGAAAAATATTGATAAAAAAAAAACTATTGGGTTTTTTAAATATTTTCTTTCTGTGAAAGTATTACTACAAATAAAGCATTTACTGACAAAAAAAATTGCGTCCTCACTTTGATACAAGTAGGATAAAAAATACAAAATTCAAAATTTTACGTTAAAAATGCATCAAAATAGCATTAATGTACTTAAATAAAAAAAAATAAAACGTATCCCAAGGATTTTTGGTAATGTAAAGACTGCCCTAGACCTTAAACCTTTGTAAAAGCAAAAAAAAAGTTATACTTAATAATGAGGATTTTTCGGAGTAGTTGGTCAAATAAACTTAAAAAAAACTTCTAAATTTTTAATTTAAAAATAAAGTGAAATTTCGTCTGTTTTGTTGTTCTTATCAATAAACAAAGACAGAAAATACCACGAAAACTCCATTTGTGTAGTTATTCAAGTCATTTTTTAATACTTTAAAATTTTAAGTTTTTTTTAATAGTAGTAGTAGTTTATTTGACAGACTACTCCGAAAAATCCTCATTATTAAGTATCACTTTTTTTTGGCTTTTACGAAGGTTTAAGGTCTAGGGCAGTCATTACATTACCAAAAATCCTTGGGATATGATTTATTTTTTTTATTCAAGTACATTAATGCTATTTTGATGCATTTTTAACGTAAAATTTTGAATTTTGTATTTTTTATCCTACTTGTATCAAAGTGAGGACGCAAAATTTTTTGTCAGTAAATGCTTTATTTGTAGTAATACTTTCACAAAAAGAAAATATTAAAAAAACCCAATAGTTTTTTTTTTATCAATATTTTTCATCATTCCAGAATTTCTCAAAAAAAAAATTTTCAAAAATTCATAACTCGAAAACTACAAAAAATCGGCTAACATACATGGGGTATATTCTGATAGCTTATGACGTGAGGAATCTAAAAAAAATTTTTTGACGTCAAGGTTTGGACCACCCTGTATAATCACCGACTTTCAGGCCTAGCCCTGCAAAGTAACTTTTTTTAAATTTCGACAACATTGTCATTTTTTGTTGTATTTCTTTGTATGTTTGAGAAAAGCACTATACATGCGGCGTGAAAACGGATTCCCGGCCTTACCTATCCGGTAACCAACTTGGCTGGAAATCCTCATTTTCCCGGCCTGTGATGTAATGTACTATTTCGTTAAAGGGCGCACTATTATTTGTCTTTTAAATTTTGTATCATCACCAAGTCCCATCAACAATTTTTTATATGATTTATACTCAGAATCGTGAGCTCAATTTGAAAAAAAAAATGGTCTAGGTAATAGGGGCTTTCCAGCACTGATACAGGCTGATGATGATGTGAGTCTAGATTAGGCCTGCTACCGCGAACACCGAAGTTCGTAAATTTCGGGAATTTGTTTCTGTTACTCCAACGAAGGCGTCATTAGAATGACAGAGAAAAAGCGTATTTCGTAGTTCACAGTAGGTCCGCTGTAGTCTGTACACCTTTTAGACGCCAACGACCGATATATTGGCACGACAGGTTTAACGTCAAAGACCAATGTAACACGAAATCTTGTTCCACAGAGCAAATGCATGTGCGTAAAATTCAATTAAAATTTTGACACTTTGTTGACGTGTCTTTGTATTTGACGTGGCGTGCTCTATGCTTTTTTTTTTAATTTTTGAAATAGAAAAAAGTCCAACTGGGATTTTTTTAAAAGTTATTCAACTTTTTGCACTTGTATACGGTGTGACCTTAACCTCGAGAAAACCTGAAACGTCACTGATAAATGCATACAAAGTAACACAAGAAACAATGAGTTCATAAAGATAAAGTTATTAAACTGTCATTATTCTGTCTGTCAGGAGAAATAACGATTTTCTATTGTTTTCAAAACGCATTAATTTATTCAAATCATGCAAAAAATATCTGTGATTCATTTAATGTGACATTGACATTAATTTATTATAAAATACTTGCTTTATAATTTTCTTGCAAGCATCGAGAGTTATAAAACAGTGAAATTCCCTAGGGAGTATTAGAAATGTTAATACTTTATTTATTGTTATTATGTTAAAAAAAAATTACTCACAGTTGTAATGAAAAACACTGTATGCAACTATGCATCACAGTTGATAAGCGGATTATAAACTTTATTCAGTTATTAGGCGGAGGGCTTTAACAGACTCTCGGTAGTAATACCGTACTTACCTCCCTAGCTGCACAATGTATTATAACCAACTACAGTTTGGGTTATAAATTATGAAGAAGTAGAAATTATAAAGTGACAACACTGTAGTCTGATCCTTTTCAAATAATTTTGAAGAATACGGAACAACATGACGATGTTGCTAACTTTTTCGACTCTTTTTTTCAAACTTTAAACTACCACTATATAAAATGAATATTAAAGGAAGTGTTTATTCCATTTTTGTACAATAATTTAAATGAATCTAAAAATGTTTTTATATGTGTGTGTTTTTAAGTACTAACAATGCTATGTACATATATAAATAAATACTTGGCTTAAAGGTCTTGACCCCAGGCTATGAAATCCAAAAAAAAAATGTAGGTACCTACATATATTTCATGTTTATTATGAAAGGTTATTGTTAGTAAACTAGTAGTTTTTCTTCAGTATATAACATCTAACATGTATAATGAAGTTATTATTAATTAAATTAAATAAATTTTAATGGTTTCCTTCATAAAATCCAATAAAAGAGGAAAAAACATTAATGCAAGATAATTAACAGAAAATATTATTATGGCAGATTTTGCTCACAAAGACATATTGTGCCATTCTGCGCATGCAGTTGTCATAAAATTGACATAAATCATTCAATTATTTATATTGTGAGGAAGATGCAATATAACATTAAATGTTTAATATAATCTCAGGATTTCCCTAACTAAGCCATGCGACACAGAGTATAAGGACAATGCCAGTAAGCTATTACAGATAGCTTATAATAAATAAATAATAATAAATATCTTGGGTACCAGGCGATGATATATTTAACAATTACATACATACGTATACTCGTAGATACTTAAATACATAGACAGTCATGACCAATATATTTTTTATATTATTATTTGTGATAAATAAATACCCTAATAATAATGTGATAATAATTTGTGTGAACCCGGAACTTCCAGCTTCGTAGGCAGGGTCACTACCAACTAGGCTACGGAGGCTGACCAATCTATGGATTTACAATCGCCATCGAATAAATCAGAGCAGCCAGAGTTCTCATATAACATGTGAGCAACGTGAGCATGCCTCTACACTGAAAAAAATGCTAAGTTGGATTTATCAGATCTTTCGTAATTCTAACCGGAAATTAAGGTTGATTGGGTCCTATCACAAATTTTTTTTTGATTTTACCAAACTTTTTATGTTGGCATTTTACTAAATTAATTTGGTTGATTACACCAGTTTTTTGTTGATTTTACCAGTTGTTTGGTATAATGTACAATGTTCTTTGTTGATTTAACCAGAACTCTGGTATCGACTTCAACCTTTTTAGTTTTGTAAATTTGATAGCAAGGATTTGTTAGATATATCAAAGTTTCCTCGTAATATAGCCAACCTAAGTCACTTTGGTAAATATTTTTTTCAGTGTATTGTCATGGTGGCAGAGTGCATGTTTAGATTAATTTTATGTGGCAGCTCCGATATATCTGATGGCGACTGAACAGTCAAAGATTTGTCTTGACATATTTTTGAACATTTTTGTATACACCTTATTTTTTTTAAGTCTCCTGCCCGAAAGTCGACGCCCTCTAAGCGTGCACAGATCCAGGGAAAACCGGACGATTGACAACCCTAAGCATATATTATGTATCGTGTAAATACGAAATGGTTCGTACAATCATATTTCATGCGCTAGTAGTAAACGAAAAAATGTTAACAAACCTAAAAAATGCATTGTGTCATAATCACGCACTTTTAGAACATAATTTTGACCTTATCACCAATTTAAAACCCTAAGCCGTAAGTTCACATAAGTTTGTAGGTAACATTTTTGATATTTACAAATTATTTTATTACCATTAACGGAAAAATAAATTTACCAAATTGTTTCACGATTTGTGTCAAAGACAATAAACGCTATTAAACGTCAGCCATATTTGCTTACATTTTTCTACTGGTTAGTTAGTTAGTTAGTTTATTTAATCTCAATATACAAGTTTCGTATAAGTAGGTATGTAGTACATTTTTCATATATTACTAGTCATACATATATTGAACGTTCAATATTAATGAAAAATTGTATTACTTACTAATTAGTAAAAAAATATAAACAATCAAATTATAGCACAATTATAAACAATCAAATTAAATACAATCAAAATAAAAAATTAAAATCTGGTACTAGGGGTACCTATCAATAAGTTATAATATAACTAATAAAAAATAATAAAATGCCAATCTTAATGCTTACAAATGTGTATAAATATGAATTACAAAGGTACTAAAATATCAATTATTATTTATTGCATTATGTTGATAAAGTCATTGACTGAGTAAAATGGCTTTTCCAATAATTGGTTCTTTAGCTTGCGCACACGGTTTTGCGTTAGCGGCAGAGTGTCTGGAAATATACTATTAGTCTATGAGCCTATGATTGTCACGACACGACCTTTTTCTCCAAAGATTTTATTTCTCCGGCCCTTACAAAACTCTTGCGCCACGCATGCGCGCCCGACCGGAACCTTACACAACTAAAGCAATTTATAACAAACCGCATTATCTTAATTTCGATTAAAATGGATTGAACACGTTCAATTTGGCGTTGAAGATGGCATTTTGAACTTTATTCAGTTGTAATACGGTAGCGATGTCGCTTATCGTAACTTTATATTTCAGAAATATAAATTACGTTAATTTTATACTGTGACATTAAGATAAAATACATAACCTAACCTAGCATTTTTAGCTTAGGGTATAGTTAACCTCAAGCTATATGTAAAAATAAATAAAATAAAACACAAGTATCTCCGAATACTTAAAAAGACACATCTGACCTGTCATTGTTATAACTTGTTTGTGCAAGTGAATAAATTTTCATTATACTGAAACCAAAATGTTTACCTTGACACAACAAAACGGGATATGTCCAATAAAAAAAAATTATATATATATACATATAAGAGATATTTATTATTTTGTCCGGTTCCTTGTAAAATTAATTTTTTTCTTCGGTGTAGTAAACAGCCATAATAATTTTTAAACCACATTAAAAAATAAATAAACTACTAAAAAACAAAACAAACTCATATTTTATTGAGTTATATGTATGAGGTATTCGTTACTTTAAAGCTTTCAATTTATAGAGTTAGAGTTAGAAATAGTACATTTCGATACAAGTGCAAAAAATTTTTTTTCGGCTAGGGAGAATGTTGGAGCCCAAGTAAAACGATCACCCAAGTTAAAACGATCACCCAAGTTAAAAAGAAGTTTTTACACGTGTATCGAACGACTTTTTTCATAACAAGTGCCTAAAAAGAGAAATTCACGCACGAAGCGTGCGCAAAGTTTACTTTTCCGCACTGGTTAGGCAAAACATATTACTTACTGTCCACATATAAGTAAACATTTTTCAAAAATTTTACTTATTTTTTTCACTCCGCGTCGAAACGCCCCCCAAAATCCACTTTAATTCGCCCATAAATAACTTTTTAATCTGCTTCAATTTTAATCAATAAGTAATAAGTAGGTACGTGACTTTAATGCCGTATCGATCGTATCGCATAATCGATTATAAACATAGGTAAATGATTTCTCTCACTATGTTTATTTAATAAGTGCAAGACAATTTGTCATGCATGAGTGGAATGAATTTATTATGCACAGGGTGTAACAAAAAAGTCGGTGTTGCGTTTCACGGACTTATAGTGAAGTAAATGATGTTCAATTCTACAGGGTGTCCCCGGAGACGTGCCCAGTTTTTTTTGTCATTTATTTTTCTTTTATTTTAACGGTGTTGTGGAAAGTGAAAGAATTCTCTTATATGCAATAAACATTTTTTGTATGTGTCTGTCAGATGCAACTCAAGTTTCCATGAAAAAATATTTTAAACAGACAATTCGGGACGTCTAGACGTCAGAGAATATTAATTCTACAACCGCTTTAAAAATAAATTGTTTATTTATTATTTATTTGCTCCATATTAATAAAACCTTAATAATATTATGTGTTTTCCGTGTGCCTGTAAAAAAATAAACAAACCTAAAAATTTGCATCATTTCACAATCATGCACTTTCAGAACACAATCTTGACTTTATCACATACATTTTAATTTAAGATATCGATATTTATTAGTATTAACGTTAAAATAAATCTACGAGCGTGTTTCACGATGTCAATGACAAATTCTATTAAAATTTAGCCATATTTGTTTACGCGTTTTTCGTTTTTTACTGGCGCACGGATTACGAGTACATATAATGGTATAGAACCCTTAGCTCGCGAGTCCGTCTCACGCTTAAAACCTCCTACAACGGTAGCGCACAAGCATACGGTCCAGAGATAGATCTCCCGTCCTTCACTAGCTATATTAACAAAAGAGGGACGGATAGACTATCTCGCGGCGAGATACTGTCGCGCCAATCATGTGCTAAGCCTACGGGCACAAAATTTCGGGGATTTATCTCTGTTACTTTAACGAAGGCGTCATTAGAGTGACAGACAAAAATCCTCAAAATTTGTGGATTCATAGTTCGCGGTAGGACACAGATTATAAGGGAACATACCCATACTACGTGACCCTTTTTTAAGCGTTCTTGGACCCCCCCCCCCTACCCCTGGTGACCAAGCGTAGTATATGCCAAGACAACCCAACAATATACGTATACTAGTCACGTGACAAGATACCAGACGCCCCCCCTCCCCCTGGTGACCAAGAGTGGTACTTTGACGGACCCCCTCCCCCCCTAAACAGGTCACGTAGTATGGGTATGTTCCCTAACCAGCGTAAACACGCTTCAATAACGTAGCGGCACCTCATGGTCCTAGTCAAGATGTCACTCCGCAATCGTATGCGATAAGCGATAAGTCACGTGACCATAATAATGTCCGTACAAATCTCATTCTCATACATTTATGACTTATCGCTTATCGCATACGATTGCAGAATGGCATCTCAGCTAGGACCATGAGTCGCGTTTTATAAAGTTACAATTTACAATTTTGCTGT
>JALPQI010005213.1:0-63968 GCA_025490895.1 Thaumatotibia leucotreta | reverse complement strand
GATGACTGACCAAAATAGCGGATCAGTGTTAGAGTACCATCATAATTTACTACCTATTTGCTACTATTTACTACCTATGTTCACATATTTGCTACCTAAGTTTTAAAAAAGAAATAAATTTAATTAAGTGGGCAGTCATTCTGACGTCAGGATGACTGCCCATATTTAGTATTTCGTGGTTAGACCCTATATTTTGCAACTTTCTATGTACTATGATTTACTACCTATTTGCTACCTAAGCATATATTTTTGCCAGATTTTTTAGGCAAAAAATGACGATTTTATAAGCATTTCAACTTCTGAACAAAAAAAAATTGTTAGAGTACCATCATAATTTACTACCTATTTGCTACTATTTACTACCTATGTTCACATATTAGCTACGTAAGTTTAAAAAAAGAAATCAATTTAATTAAGTGGGCAGTCATTCTGACGTCAGGATGACTGCCCATAATAATATTTAGTATTTCGTGGTTAGACCCTATATTTTGCAACTTTCTATGTACTATGATTTACTACCTATTTGCTACCTAAGCATATATTTTTTCCAGATTTTTTAGGCAAAAAATGACGATTTTATAAGCATTTCAATTTCTGAACAAAAAAAATTTGTTAGAGTACCATCATAATTTACTACCTATTTGCTACTATTTACTACCTATGTTCACATATTTGCTACCTAAGTTTTAAAAAGAAATAAAAATAATTAAGTGGGCAGTCATTCTGACGTCAGGATGACTGCCCATATTTAGTAGGTATTTTGCTACCTAAGTTTTAAAAAAGAAATAAATTTAATTAAAACTTAGGTAGCAAATATGTGAACATAGGTAGTATATAGTAGCAAATAGGTAGTAAATTATGATGGTACTCTAACAATTTTTTTTTGTTCAGAATTTAAAATTCTTATAAAATCGTCATTTTTGCCTAAAAAATCTGGAAAAAATATATGCTTAGGTAGCAAATAGGTTGTAAATCATAGTACATAGAAAGTTGCAAAATATAGGGTCCAACCACGAAATACCTACTAAATATGGGCAGTCATCCTGACGTCAGAATGACTGCCCACTTAATTATTTTTATATCTTTTTTAAAACTTAGGTAGCCAATATGTGAACATAGGTATAGTAGCAAATAGGTAGTAAATTATGATGGTACTCTAACAATTTTTTTTTGTTCAAAAATTGAAATGCCTATAAAATCGTCATTTTTTGCCTAAAAAATCTGGAAAAAATATATACTTAGGTAGCAAATAGGTAGTAAATCATAGTACATAGAAAGTTGCAAAATATAGGGTCTAACCACGAAATACTAAATATGGGCAGTCATCCTGACGTCAGAATGACTGCCCACTTAATTAAATTGATTTCTTTTTTTATACTTAGGTAGCAAATATGTGAACATAGGTAGTAAATATTAGCAAATAGGTAGTAAATTATGATGGTACTCTAACAATTTTTTTTTGTTCAGAATTTGAAATGCTTATAAAATCGTCATTTTTTGCCTAAAAAATCTGGAAAAAATATATGCTTAGGTAGCAAATAGGTAGTAAATCATAGTACATAGAAAGTTGCAAAATATAGGGTCTAACCACGAAATACTAAATATGGGCAGTCATCCTGACGTCAGAATGACTGCCCACTTAATTAAATTGATTTCTTTTTTTATACTTAGGTAGCAAATATGTGAACATAGGTAGTAAATATTAGCAAATAGGTAGTAAATTATGATGGTACTCTAACAATTTTTTTTTGTTCAGAATTTGAAATGCTTATAAAATCGTCATTTTTTGCCTAAAAAATCTGGAAAAAATATATGTTTAGGTAGCAAATAGGTAGTAAATCATAGTACATAGAAAGTTGCAAAATATAGGGTCTAACCACGAAATACTAAATATGGGCAGTCATCCTGACGTCAGAATGACTGCCCACTTAATTAAATTGATTTCTGTTTTTAAACTTAGGTAGCAAATATGTGAACATAGGTAGTAAATAGTAGCAAATAGGTAGTAAATTATGATGGTACTCTAACACTGATCCGCTATTTTGGTCAGTCATCCTGACGCTCACGCGGCATAAGCATCCAGGATGCTTAGCCAAGTTGCCAATCGCTAACGCATAGTAGCGTATCGTAGTTTTCCCTCTCTGTCACTATTTCATATTAGTGCGACAAAGACAGTTAGCTGCCTTTCGTTTACGATTGACGATTAAGCGTTAGCGATTGGCAACTTGTTTAAGCACCCTGTTCAGATAGGTTTACTAATAAAAGGAAAGCGGACTTTAAGGGTGCGGCTCCACTGAGGCGGAAAGGAGCGGAGATGTGCAAAATTTACCAAATACATTCTTCAAATTCAAAATTCGAAACACTGTCATGCGGTGTCATTGACCAATTTTGCACATCTCCGCTCCTCTCCGCCTCAGTGGAGCCGCACCCTTATTGCTCTTCGCTACTTAGTTTTGCAGATAGTATATACGTATTAGTATATATTAAACTCACAGTCAGTGCCTGCGATGAGACCGAGCTGTATCCATCCTCCAGAGGTGGCCTCCCACACGATGAGAAATATCGTCAGGAACAAGTGGAAGAAGCTGTACAGGAAGAACGATGACACCAGGCAGTTGTTCACCTATAAAATGTGAAATAATCATATAACAACCATTTGTCGGCTGACAATCAAAAATCCAATAAAACATGTTACTACTCTTCAACTAGCAACTTTGTATTTTGATATTTTTTTTTGTTTTGTTAAATAGAAAAAAATTAAAACAACTTATGTTAATCTATATCTCAGTAGTTACTTCGTTTATTGTCTCCATTGTTTCAAACGTCTTACAATCTGATTGATAACGATACTTTGACATGGTCCTTGAGTTTAGTACTTAGAATTTTGAATGTTGTTTCCTAGTTAGTAACTAGCAGCTAGTTACTAGCAGCTAGTTACTAACTGACAATAAACGAAGTAACTACTGAGACTAGGGAACAACATTCAAAATTCTAAGTACTAAACAAACCTTCAGCACTTTGAGCCTAAGGGTGCGGCTCCACTGACGCGGAGCGGAGCGGAGCTGTGCAAAATTCACCAATTACATTCTTCAAATTCGAATTCGAAACACTGTGATGCTGTCTCATTGGCCGAGCTCCCACAGCTCCGCTCCGCTCCGCGTCAGTGGAGCTGCACCCTTATACATTGTTGTTGTCGATTGGTTGAGTTGAGTGTACTCGAAATGATCACATCATCACACATCATCAGCCTATGATAGTCCACTGTTGGAAGTAGGCCTCTCCTATTAACCATGCGTATAGACGCATTAGGAGGTAAATGCCCATAATCGCCACGATGGGCAAGCGGATTGGCGATCGCAGTAGTGTGTCCACTATGATGACGCTGCTGCCCATCATCAATCTTCTATTAAATAATGGTCAGTGACACTTCAATCCCTTAGTCGATTCTTACGACACCCGCAGGAGGAGTTGGGGTGGTGACAAAAGTATTCTCACTGCCGTCACCACACGGCTAAAACACGGCCACTCGAAATTATAAAAATAATAAATTAAAAATCTTACCGAATAAGCTCCACACGTGAACATGGCGGAAAAGAGAAACATCAGGAAAGCAACAACGATGTACGACGTGTAATACACCATAGCAACTACTGCTACCATCGTGTCTTTCTTCTCTCCGAACAATTCTTCCAACTTCTCCCAGTTTTGGAACTTGCTGGAATCTACTTTGTCGGGAGAATTGATGCTGAGTCCAAGCTGATATAGATTGTAAGCCATTACTGCTATAGTTATCATCTGAAATACACAAAAATCGTAATTAGTAAGTTTAGGCGACAAGTTACCGTCATCGATTTTACAATTTACACCTATATCATCAGCCTATCTCAGTCCACTGCTGGACGTAGGCCTCTCCTATTAACTATGCGTAGGTATATATATACCGGGTGGATAGTGAGTAACCCGATAAACTTGAAAGGTGAATTCCTGACTACATTTTGAGACTGTATAATGCCATATGAAATTTTGGATTTAATTTCATCATAAGTCACTGAAAATGACGCATTAGAAGATAAATGCCCATAATCGGCGCTGGACAAGTGACACTCAACTCACTATAAAAACTGTATCCAACAGTTTATTATTTAAATCAGCAATTTGTACCTAATCCATAATATTTTTAGATGAAGAAGTTTTCTACTGAAAAGAGTTTATTTTTTAATGATTTTCAATCAAAGTCAAAATATTCTTTATTCAATTAGGCCCAGCAACGAGCGCTTTTGAATCGTTAAACTAAACTTAATATATTGTCTGATAATTAAAATACGGGCATTAGGAGACAGATAATTATAGACATTTGAGGTAATAATTTGTTCGTTTTGTGCTAGCGCCTACTCATAGTATGTAGGCAATTCAAGCACCGTTATCGTTACTCAACTGTTGATAAAATAAGTAAAAAAAGTTTTAAGTTAAACGGTTTTTATTGCACCAAAAACTAGAAAATAAAAATTTGTTGTAACCAACCGTAGATGCTACTTTGTGTAGATTACTCACGTGAAACTATTATCACTTTAGTCTTCCCAAGTCGGATACTGAAAGCCACGTTTAGCCTCTATGTCAGTGGATTAAGCGTTACCTAATCGAAAACTTTTACCAAACTGAAATAAAAACGTGGGGCGTACGCAATTGTGATTTAGTCACTATAATTACTTAAGAACACACATAGAAATCAAAACAGAAATAGAGTATTAAGTTTTGTCGTGACCTTGATAAAAATTATTTACCTCTGTAGAAGTTTTGGAACAGATAGATGATTCATTGCAAAATTAAAGCTACAATTACATATTTTGAACTTGTATGTTTCTTTATAATAACGCCCCACGTTTTTATTTTAGTTTGGTAAAAGTTTCCGATTAGGTAACGCTTAATCCACTGACATAGAGGCTAAACGTGGCTTTCAGTATCCGACTTGGGAAGACTAAAGTGATAATAGTTTCACGTGAGTAATCTACACAAAGTAGCATCTACGGTTGGTTACAACAAATTTTTATTTTCTAGTTTTTGGTGCAATAAAAACCGTTTAACTTAAAACTTTTTTTACTTATTTTATTTTCAAGTTTTTAGTGCAATTGTTAAGTTAATTTCCGATACTATACCTACTTATTGTAGACCAAAGATGTTGTTTGTAATATGCAATACAATTATGCGTGCTATCGTTTAACTCTCGCGCTTTAATCACGACACATATGTAAACGTAATGGACATTATTTTACGTGTAACGAGAAGAGAATCCCTGCTGAATAGATATTTTTAGAAACCCGACGCTAAAAAAATGTCAGCTTGAATACCCGAAGTGTCTCAAATGGACGTGTTATTCATACAATACCTTAGATAACCAAGATCAGACAAAAAGGAATATATCAATCAATTTGGTTTATTGAGAAAATCAAGTTAAATTTTTTATATTGTACACATTACACAAGTCGAATTTCGAGACTATAAAAATGAAACTCATACTGTCAGTCGACCAACCGGAGGACCGCAGGTCTGACGGAAAGTCCGACGCGAACCGAGGGCCCAAAGGGTCAATCCATGCAGTCTATCAACCGGAGGGCCATAGGCTCGACGGCACTATATGGCACGCACTACGGAGGACCGCAGGTCCGAGTGCATGTCCTACGCAAACCACCTGCGCTGTCAGTCTAGAGGGCCGCAAGCCCGACGGCTCGCCCTACGCTACGCTATCCACTCACGCTGTCATTCTATCAGCCGGAGGGCCGCAGGCCCGATGGCTCGCCCTACGCCAACCACTCACGCTGTCACTCTATCAGCTGGAGGGCCGAAGGCCCGACGGCTCGCCCTACGCTACGCGAACCACTCACGCTGTCACTCTATCAGCTGGAGGGCTGAAGGCCCGACGGCTTGCCCTACGCTACGCGATCCACTCACGCTGTCACTCTATCAGCTGGAGGGCCACAGGCCCGACGGCTCGCCCTACGCGAACCACTCACGCTGCGAGTCTATCAGCCGGAGGGCCGCAGGCCCGACGGCTCGCTCTACGCGATCCACTCACGCTGTCACTCTATCAGCTGGAGGGCCGAAGGCCCGACGGCTCGCTCTACGCTACGCGATCTACTCACGCTGTCACTCTATCAGCTGGGGGGCGCAGGCCCGACGGCTCGCTCTACGCGATCCACTCACGCTGTCACTCTATCAGCTGGAGGGCCGAAGGCCCGACGGCTCGTCCTACGCTACGCGATCCACTCACGCTGTCACTCTATCAGCTGGAGGGCCGAAGGCCCGACGGCTCGCCCTACGCTACGAGATACACTCACGCTGTCACTCTATCAGCTGGAGGGCCGTATTCATATTCATATTCATATTCATTTATTCATGCTATCATAACTTCATATAAATACATCAAATATAATACATGTCAGTTATGATACCCTGTAAGGGCACAGCAAATAATTATAACCTTAAAACTAGTCTTAACTACTACCTTATCCTAAGTACAAAAATTACAAAATTATAAATTTACAAATAAAAATTAAATATTAATGTCATTGAAAAATTCTTTTAAATTATAATAACATTTTTCTATTAATTTATGCTTTAATTGTCTTAAAAATAATACAGTATTTTTTTCGCCTTTTAAATCATCTTTTAATTTATTGTATATTTTTATGGTCATGGCGTGTGGACTTTCGCTATGTAATTTCATTTTAGATCCTGTCACTCCAACCAAATTATTTCTAAATTTATCTCTTAGCTCGTAACGTCGAGACTGATCTGAGACAGGGATATACAATTGTGAGTTTTCTCTAACAAATTTACATACCTCATAAATGTAGATAGATGTAAGCGTTAATATTTTACAATTTTTAAAATGAGGCAAACAACTGGCTGGGAACTTTACATTAGCGAGAATTCGTAAACATCTCTTCTGGAGTATGAACAGGTCTTCGATATCCGTGCTGTTTCCCCATAATATAACGCCGTAAGAGAGCCATGAATATGCATGGGCGTAATAAAAAGTAGGCGTAGGCCTGACGGCTCGCCCTACGCTACGCGAACCACTCACGCTGCGAGTATATCAGCCAGAGGGCCGCAGGCCCGACGGCTTTCTCTACGCGATCCACTCACGCTGTCACTCTATCAGCTGGAGGGCCGCAGGCCCGACGGCTCGCCCTACGCTACGCGATCCACTCACGCTGTCACTCTATCAGCTGGAGGGCCGCAGGCCCGACGGCTTGCCCTATGCTACGCGATCCACTCACGCTGTCACTCTATCAGCTGGAGGACCACAGGCCCTACGGCTCGCCCTACGCGATCCACTCACGCTATCACTCCATCAGCTGGAGGGCCGCAGGGCCGATGGCTCGCCCAACGCGATCCACTCATGCTGTCAGTCTATCAGCCGGAGGGCCGCAGGCCCGACAGCTCACCCTCCGCGATCCACTCACACTATCAGCCGGAGGGCCGCAGGCCGTTGCAGGTACCGATGGCCGTTGGGGCGGTAAGGTTCTCGAGTGCCAGTTACGTACCGGAAGGCGCAGCGTGGGTAGGCCCCGGTGGGTAGGCCGGGGTGGGTAGGTGGGTAGGTGAAGGTCGCTGAAAATGGGTGGCACAGGGCTGGGTCCTTGTGGCTATCTTTGGGGGAGGCCTATGTTCACCAGTGAATGTCTTACGGCTGATATGATGATGATGATGATGATAATGAAATCCGTATGTTTCTACCAAATATCTAAAGCTGTACTTCAAAATCTACATTTCGCTAAACCTAGCGGTTGTGGCAGGCAGTAACACTGGAGTATCAGATTTGAGGAGTTTGACGTTAGTAATAAATTCGCATGTTTCTACTCTATATATGTAAAGAACTTCTTTAAAATCAAGATATCTGTAAAAGATATAAACCTTGCGGTTATTGTGGGCAGTACTGCAGCATCACGACTGAGGAGTTGGAAGTCAAGATCAGGCTGTTATATTTGATTATGCCAAACATGCTATACTTTCATTTTCACGTGTCTAACACTCTTGGTTAAGGTAAGCAGTACGTCTGCAGCATCAGGCTTTGAGGATACAAGGATACAAATATTATAATCTTGCATTGTCATGGGGACTTGATAAGAGTACCAAATTTTATTGATTTCGGTCCAGTAGAAGTGGTCGAAAAATCGATCACAAGATTTGAAGCATCGACGACAGTTGATACGCGGTGAAGTTAATAAAAACCGTTTAATAAAGGAGCGTTTAAGAGTTGAGGGAGTTATGGAAGTTAGAATTACAACTCAGAAGTTCAGAACTCTTAAAATAGATTATTGAAAGTATGTATAACAAGATCGTTTGGAATTGAGATTTAACAACGGCATATTATTATACATTCTGCGACTGTCAAAATAAAAATAAAGTTTGTTAATAATATAAATAGCGCAAAAATACCAGATAGGTAGGTACGTATTTCTTCCAAATTTCTTCTCATTTACGCTGTGGCGAAAATATACTTAGGCTCACTTACATGATCTATAGAGTTGACCAACTAAGGCGGGGTTAATTGGTTAGGTGTAGCCTAGTTGGTAGTGACCCTGGCTACGAAGCTGGAGGTTCCGGGTTTCGAATCCCGGCGAGGGCATTCTTTGTGTAATTATTTATCACAAATGTTTGTTCCTTGGTCGTGGCTGTTTTTATATTGAATTATCTATATGTATCTATCTATTATTTTATTATATATCGTCGCCTGGTACCACATCACAAGCCTTAATTGAGCTTACCGTGGGAATAGGTTGATTTGTGTAAGATGTCCCAAGATATTTATATTTAGGTAGATATCTGTATGCTTAAAATGATTCTCAACTCAAGCACTTAGCTTTTCATCCGGATATGATATTACTACATAAGTATTCTACTTTATCATGAATACCGAGCGTACCTACCCAAAAACACGTTAAGAATTCTGAACCTTCTGCTTTGGATAAACATTCTCAAAAGTATAATATTTTCAGACGTGACAGTACCCACTTATGGTAAGAGCGTAATATAAATGTTTCCACTTACTAATATAAAATACCCGAACACCATGTTTCCCACCCTGAGGGGAAAGCAGAAGAGGAATTTTCTTGTCATCTTGAACCCATGTGTTTTTCTGGAACGAGATAAAATATTCTTGTAAATTGTATAAATGATTTATAGAGCCTGCGATCACAGCACTAAACATGGCAGAATTTTAAAAAATCCTTCGTTTTAGCCTCCTCGCCGCTGCGTAGAGCAAAAAATTCTGTCTTAAAAAAAATACAAAAAGTGGGTCAAAAAGTATGTACCTATCTTTTAAGATACACTGCCAAGTTAAGGGTTAAAGGTCGATTGTAAAAAATTGTACATACTCAAAACAAAAGTCGCGAGCGCGTCAGTTGTGTTACGAAAGTAAAACAACTGACGCACTGAAAGCTGAACTGAAAGTAGTGGCAGTAGTAAAACGGGACAAATTTAAAAGATATAGGTTCGTATTGTTGATCGCTCATATAAAATTTGAATTCGTCGCCCTTTTTCAGTGCCAAAAGTTGTTACACAAAATTTAACTTCGGAACACAAAAATGTTGACGTAAAATTTTGTTTTAATTAAAGGCATTTCATTATGTACCATTTTTTTGCAATTCACCCATAGAGACCGGAATTCTCGTAACATTATTGAGCTATTATAGGGACTTCTTGTTAATCGACTGTCGATTCTATAAAAATATGTAAGTATCCATTCGCTACCTATTGATAAGTAGTTACAGAATGAAATATTTAATATGATAACTAGTGGAAGTAATAACATGCAACATTTTCGCGAAAGCGATCTCATCGCTATACCTTTTGTTTTTTTTAGGAAATTGTAAATATAAAAGAAAATCACCAAATATATAAATAAAAAAACGACGGAACCGATTTCTCCAAGATCCCATGATCAAAGACAGATTTGGCGCCAAAGGGCTCATCATCTTGGGTTACCATAAAAAAAAATCCGGTCACGTTTCTCAGAGAGATCAATTAAGCTATTCCATAGATTCTGGTATTTGATGGTAATGATATTTTTGATGACAAAAGTCCGATATTATAGAAATTTCGTTACTATCAAATACCTACTATGCCATAATGCCATATGCCATAATGGTATGCCATAATTCACGGTAATGCCATTTTTGTATAGTATCGAATACCGGAATCTATATTCTAGACTCAAAAGCTTAATTATTTTTTGTAATGTACCTATGATTTTTACAACTTTACACTCTGATTTGGACATTTTGGATTACGACAGAAAAACTGCATCTCTTCTCAACTTAGCGATTTCGAGACTGTTCTGATTAGTAAAAGTTCCTTAGTTTGTCTTACACAGAAATAACATCATACGCCTTTTAATATGCAGATTGCAAACGAGGATTTCTAAACATGCAAGATTACTAATATTGTTGGTAGGTTTTCCTTAACTATCAAAACTTGATACTTAAAATAATTAATTTAAGATGTGTTTATGGAACTCCACTGTGACCTTCAAGGTATTTTATTAAAAACGTTTATCGATCAAATAGGTTGGTATAGCTTTGTACTAATTGTAGAACATTCTCAAAATTGCGGGAATATACTCGGAAATTTCCGAGAATTTTCATGAGAATTTAAGAGTAAGTTCTCGTTGAGAATGTTTCCATGAGAACTTATAAGAAGTGCCGAGAGCATTATCTATAGAAGTTTCGCAACTTATGAAACTTCTCCTCGGTACATTGCTGGGTTCGTATCGTAAATATATAATACGGTGCACTCAAACAAAACATACAATCTTGGAAAACAACTTTCCCACGCGAGAAAACTTGCCTTGTCAGATCCGAACGGAGTTTCTAAGTACGAACATTTGAGAAGGAAAAAGTCAAGAAGCGATGTGTGGAGATTGGCTACCAGATTTTGTTTTGAGCTGCGACCATATTATTACATGGACGTCTAATGCTAAAAATGCCCCCAAACACATTGTTTGATTGTGTCAAGTTGGGCAAGACAGCGCTTTTCTTAACACCTCGCATATTTCGGCGCAACATCTTTAGTAAATGTTTATAGAATATAGCCAATCAAAACTTTGACAGACCAATCACAACTATTTTTATTTTTAAATGGCGGTTTAAGTTTTTGTTTTTATAGGTTGACATTGAAATTTATTACCGTGATGCATTGAAGAAGGAGTGACATTAGTCAATTAAAATTCAGGACAGTTTTTGAAAGACAATTTAGTATGGCGTGCGGCTTCCATGTTTTATTTGTTCGTAATATGTTTTGAGATATACAGTATAATATGCCGATTTAAAGGTTGTAAAAATACAGTACGCCCTGACAGAATACAGTATTCCTTTTTTAATAATTGGAATATCTATTAGATTACTGGCTACTTATGTTAAGTTTTTAATTCAGTTCAACATAAATTATTTTAGCGTAGGTACTTTATGTGTTTCGTTAACCGGTAGGTATCCACTTTTTCACCTTATTGAGGTGAAAAAGTGGATACATGACTTTGTAACTGACCGTACATACAGGTGAAATACAGTACAATACTTTATAATATAGTATACACCTACGTCTGGCAACCCTAGTGGAAATCGATATATGTATTATGCCATATTGGGTCGGTATTGGAAATGTAGATAGGTATTCATTTAAGTAGCTCGTTTGATTTCGAGGTAGACAAAATTTTGGATTACGCTCAATACGTGCTTACAAAAAAAGGGCCAAGATGCCATTAGACCAAAAAGTAATAAATGTATAATACCTATTAGAATAACAGAGTCGCATGAAGAGTCACGTGACGATTCTTATCTTGTTTATTTTCATAATTTTGAAATTCATAAATCATGAAATTGGATAATATAAAAAGAAATGCTCTTATAGACACGCGATTCTACGAATTATCTTGGCTACTGGCTAGGCCTTTCAAATGTTTAAATCTTTGACTATATAATTTGAAAATTAAATTGGTATATTTTTGGGCTCCCTTCATAATTAAGGTTTTAAACCAGCGGTTTTCCCAACACTTTTGGTAGTAAATTAACAAGGTAAAATGTTAAGAACCTGAAATTAGGAGATAACTTAATTTTCAAGCCTTTTGGATATAACTACATATATGAGTTTAAGTAAGTTGACATTTTAGATTTCATGTTGTAGGCGGTTTTTTATGGTCGTATCAGATTAATTGTTAAAGAGGATGGATGTTGTTATAGGCAATTTAAAAGCTTTTACGTATAATCGAGACGCACGAGGTAAATTCATTGTACACGTAAATTGATATTTAATTAGCAAGTATCGGTGTTTTGTTCGTAATACTCATTCTATAGAGTAGGTATGCCTACTGACTCAATTTTGAAAACATTATCTAAATAATTCATCAACTGTCAACGTGAAATTATTTAATGCAATTTCTTTGATGTCAAAATTAAAACAAACCAATATTTTTACAGTATCTGCAGGCTGCAGGTATATACTAATCGACAATATAATCTAAAATAATGTAAAGAGACCTAAAACCTTGCATTATTCCATAATCACTTTTAAAACACAATCGTAGTTTATTACGGACTTGAAATCTTAAACCTAGAGTTTGATATTTATTAGTATTAACGTAAAAATATGTCTCCGAACGTGTTTCATAATGTGTCAAGTATCAAACACGTCAAATGTTATGGAAAGTCAGCCATATTTGTTTACTTTTTTTTAGTTCTACTGTCAATTGGGAGGTAGGTATACGGATATGATGTAGCATGATAAAAACTAGGCACTTACTTCATTAATTTAATGTTAAGAAACCTCAATAAATAGGCATAGGATATTACTCACCAAAAAGTTGACTTTATCAGACCTAATATTGAATGACACGGTAGATACATAGTTTCACCCATATTTAAATTAAACACATTTAATAAGCCTCACATGTAGTCCTCGTATGCATTGTATGCTTTGATGCAGCCTAACATAACCATACAAAACCAAACACAACCGCCGTTTGTCGCGCGTAACACGTTATGCTATTTTGGACTAGATATTCACCTGTCCACTTTTACTTGGACTCAATTTGGGCTTAATTGCCCAACTGTAGGGCTCATTATAATTTGGTTTATAAATCGTCGCGGTTCGTCGGGTACGAAAGGTCATTGTGGTGAGGGACCTCTGTCCTGAATTGCCAAAGGGCGTAAGTTCATACAGATTGATGGGTGTATTAAGTCTTTTTGTTAGAAAAGCGTTGTTCAGTGGTCTGTTTGAAGGATAAAAGGTAAGTGAGGTCGCCCTCAACGCGATAAGTTTTTGTTCGGACACGTGGGTCGATCTATCTTTATTGGGTCTTTGGTGATGTAGTTAATATGCGAGCAGGGTTGGGTATTAAGCCCTCTTTGAATGTAACGGCTTTGAATCACGTTCTGAATGGACAGTGTAATGGAGACATAAAGATGCTTGCGATTTACAGTGTATAGAACTTTGTGTAGAATGGCATTCTCCGTAGCCCAGTTGGTAGTGACCCAACCGGCGAAGCTAGAGGTCTCGGGCTCCAATCAGGGTGAGGGTCTTTATGTGTAGGCATGCGCGGATCCAGGATTTCCTTCAGGGGGATTTACTTAATGATATGATAGTATTGTAGACCAGAATCTATTTTTCAATTGTTTAAAAACTCCACCTAGGTATACCTAGGTCTAGTGTCAGGGCGGGCAAGTGCCCCAACTGCCACCCCTTCGATACGCGCCTGTGTATTAGGTATTTATCATTAAGACATTTTATCTTCTGTCATGACTGTTGTCTATGTATTTAGGTATCTTATCTATGTATACCTATACGTATCGTGGCTTAGTATTCATAACACAAGCCCTTCCCTTTGGGCTAGGGCTAGAGACTCGATTAGAGTAAGATTGTCGAATGATATTTATTTATAGAATGCTAGTCTAAAAACAGGGATCCTATTACCAATAGCTACTCAAACTGACTTACTTATTGGTCCTATTAGGTGCATTCCACGAGAATGTCAGCTACCTACGTGACGCGGTTCTTCGCGTAGATATAAGAATTTACGAATACAATTTTTTTTTAATTTATAGGGAATTCTCGTACATTCCATATATTTCTAAGGTAGCTTGTCATTACATTTTATTGGGGGATTTGTATTTGTCACTCTTATGAGCACAGATCGGACAAATGTGCGTCATTGTTCGCAATAATGTGGACATGACTCCAAAGTTGATTGAATAATTAATCATTTAATCATTTTCAGAAAATTACATATTTGACACCGGTAACTATGAAAACCATTATAAAAAGTCACCATTAAGCTTCAAAATGAAATTTCAAGGTATTATTCGTTTAATTATTCCTTTAATCAACTTTGGAGTCATATCCATATTATTGCGAACAATGACGCACATTTTGTCCGATCTCTGCTTAAGGTGCGTGCAAACCAAAAGAGCATTCGCATCAACGAATCACGTTTCGCGTAACGATCGTAGAGTAGGAGGATAGAACAGCGAATGCTCTTTTGGTCTGCACGCACCTTTATGAGAGAGACAAATCCCCAAAATTTGCGAACTTCGGAGTTCGCGCTAGGCAATCTTGAATGACAAGATCCGGAGAAGAACTAAAGTTACCCACGTTCACTAAATACTGTCGATATGTCTAGACAACTTAATTGTTTTATTTCAACAGAACAAAATGTACTCCAATGACAGTCAATAAAACTGTAATTTAATATCTTGGAAAAATGACAAGAATTTTCTCATAACGTTTTTGTTATTAGGTTTATTAGTTACTGAAACTGAATAGAGCTCGTATCTTATAATAAAGAATCAAGAGATAATAAATCGCACTCACGCTATACAGTATGTTCCCATTATGCAAGCTTTTATTGAAACTGAGGAAGGAAATGCAGATTTTTAGCTGATCAGTGAGCATCATTCGATTATAACTTTAATCCTAATGAACTCTCTGAGAAAAGGTCAACGAGAAGTAATGTACTTTGAAATTAATCGTTAATTAGCGCTTTACAATGAAAGATTGCAGTTACTCGCAGCGTTTGACAAATAAGCAGTACCTACAAGCTTTGCATTGATCGGTCGAAGGATATTAAATTAATTGTACAGTAGTTGATAAATATTTGTCGGTGAATACAATTACTTGAAAACGATTGTTAGTAGGTAATGCGCATTACTACCCATATTCTTAAAGGCCCGGGTCATGGTAGCACACTGTATAAGCTTCGTACAAAGTTAACGACCTCCCGTGAACTATGTTTTGCGAAAATATTTTTTCAGGAATTTCATAATTGCCAGCAAAGCTAGCTTTCAGTGATCGTTAAAATATAGTACGTAGGTAGTGCTTTCGTACGTATGTACATACTATTTAGTTGGCTGTACTAAACCAAACAATTAGTAATTAACTTTATCTACATCCTTATCATAAGTTTAGAATGATAATTTACCTTTATTTACATTGACATCAGTTGAAATTACTCAATTTGTGTAAGAATATCCTATAATAAATATGTAGGATAATAAACAAAAAGAAGTTGACTTTATAATGTTAACATTAATGTACTGACACCGATACTTAAATGTTAATATTATGATGCACTGTACTTTAATGTGGCTGTATCATAATGTTAGCATTATGATACTGCCACATACACCGGTTTCTTAATATAGGTCATTACATTACCGCTTCTGAATATACATATAATAGGATAATTATGTTATCGAAATAGATAAAAAATAATATGGCAATATTAACTTATTTTAATGGTACCTAACAGGTTAAAATTGTTGAGTCACACTTACATTATCCGCATTCAAAAATACCTACAGCGACCTGTCATTTTTTTTATGACATCGGCCAATAGTTTATGATTAAATGAATAATGATTCGCAAATAGCTGGTGTGGAATCAAGAAGAACCGATTCGGGTAAAGTAGGTTTTTAACGCTTAAACTGTGAATTGAAGGGTGACCCAGGAGAACGTAGCCATGGCAACGAATGGCATAAAAAGTGATTGATGCTAATTGCTAATACTAAAAACCAGCCAAGAGCATGTCGGGCCATGCTCAGTGTAGGGTTCCGTAGTTATTCAAAAACGGCTGGGCCGAAAATGTTCGAAATAGTTTTATTTTGAAGTATTCTATAAGCCCACTATTCATGATTTTTTTCATATTTTTTGGACCTAGGATCAAAAGTTAGAGACAAGACACTTTTTTTTTCTTCTGGATTTAATATTGACTTTAGAAAAAAACTTTATTTTAAAACCCTTATTCCATGAAGAGACCTATTCAATGATAGGTACCTACCCCACACTATAGGATTACAGCAAAATAAAAAAATCATCCACACTTCACGAATTGAGGAGGTACGTACCCGAATAAAAAACATTGTTTTTCTAAATGTATATCTGTACCAAATTGCAGATTTCTAGTATTAACGGCCAACGAGCTATGCTGCAGACAGACGGACAGACGGACAGAAATGTGTAATAAATCCAACACACATATAAGTCTACTCAAGGTATTTTCCTATTCTCTGTCTACGCCCCATTATGATTCAGAACTGCATCAATGCATGCCAACGCATGTTCGTACAAACAAACCTATACCTAGACAATAACATTATATACATCCTCAAACGATAGTCTCTATTAGTAGCCAACAATAATTCTCTCCGCACATCCACAATTTAATTCATATAAATAGAATTTCAAAGGGCAATGTACTAGTGTTTGTACACACGAATAAATCGGGACACACTTGAATATAAACATGAACTTACGCAAATAACTAAGTCTGTAATTCTGTATTTAGTTCTGTATAATTTAATTTGCGTACGCACCTATAGGCACTGTTCGCCAATAGTAAACAAAAAATGTAAACAAACCTAAATTTGAGTTATTCTATAATCATGCAATTTTAGAATCATCATCATCAGCCTATGATAGTCCACTGCTGGACGTAGGCCTCTCCTATTAACTATGCGTATAGACGCATTTGGAGGTAAATGCCCATAATCGCCACGCTGGGCAAGCGGATTGGCGATCGCAGTAATGTGGTGACGGAAGTAAGAATACATTTGTCACCACCCCAACTCCTCCTTCGGGTGTCGTAAGAGTCGACTAAGTGATTGAAGTGTAACTGACCACTATTTGATAAAAGATTGATGATGGGCAGCAGCGTCATCATAGAGGACTTTTAGAATACAATATTGGTTTTATTACGAACTTAAAATCTTAAACCTTGAGTTCACATACATTTTTAGTTACAATTGTTGATATTTGATTTCAACACACACAATTCAAATTACAGAAGGAAAAACCACCTGACTTTTAACAGAATAAGCTGTGAATTTGCCCTGATTTTTTTAGGAACTGGACATAATTTTCCTTCATTTATTAATATTACCATAAATATATCTGCGATATGTGTCAAAGACGTTCAAATAAATGCTATAGAAAGTCAGCAATATTTATGTACAAATTTTTGAGATTCTACTGATGATTTTGTATAAATTATTCCTTTTTGTCGTCCAAGAGACGTATTAAAAAACTCTCAATGTCAGACGAACAAAAACAAATGACAAACTAGTAAATACAATTTCTATTTTTAGAACAATTCAATTAAAGATATCGCAAATTAATTTATTCGTCTGAGCGCAACCAGTATTATCCGCCAGGTGCTTTAAAGTAAGCAAATTATACAAGGTGACTGACATCGAAGGGCAAAAAAATTTTTACAGTGCCATAAACTTATCTGATTCGGTAATGGCGTTGGGGTCGATGGCAAAAAAAAACACAATTAGACATGCGTAATTAGAATAAAATTTAACGTCACAATTTTGGTTTTACGAAGTAAAATTTTGTGTAGTAACTTTTGGCACTGAAAAAGGGCGACACGACAAATTCTATGAGCGATTAACAATATCTATTAAATTGGTTGGATATAGTACACCATTTGAAGGGTCCACGGAAAGAACATGTCTAGTCAATTCAAATTACAGAAGGAAAAACTACCTTACTTTTAACAGAATAAGGGTTGAATTTGCCCTGAAATTTTTAAGCACTGGACATGTTTTTTCCGTGGACACTTAATTTAGTTTGTATGACTTTCGTAACACCCCAAGTAACAAAAGCGAATCTAAAAAGGGGATATTAGATATCTAATAGACTTCGATTTGATTGTCTACCATA
This sequence comes from Thaumatotibia leucotreta, assembly GCA_025490895.1. NCBI lineage: Eukaryota > Metazoa > Arthropoda > Insecta > Lepidoptera > Tortricidae > Thaumatotibia > Thaumatotibia leucotreta. The sequence goes on along the minus strand of JALPQI010005213.1, from coordinate 45,755 downwards.
AGAGTATTTATCATTTATCATTTATTTATTAAATTGCACTCATGAACAACATTGTAACATGAACCCTGATGGGCGTAGCAAATACATTTACATTAAGAGTAACATTGCCCCCAAGCTATCTTCAATAACGCTTATAGATAGTCTATAGTAAAGTGGGCACAACCTTTTAACTATTCATAAGTCTCCCTCTAGAAACCACGAATAGACAGAGTTAAGAATTAAACATTTTCAAATAGTCTTAAGGCATTCTTCTAGAGTCTTTCTTTACTATTTACAGACCATGATATGCACTAGTAGATGGTTAATAGATAAGCTTGAGAGCTAAACAGAAGTATTTACCTGAGAAGTTTTAAAACCAAATTAACTCAACCCTGCCATCCTTAAGAAAGATTTTAATAGAAATAGACAACGATACGTATAATGGCGCATATCTCAAAAGAATAATGCTAAGGTAATATTACAAAATGGCGTGACAAATTTCTAACTTCTTATTTCATGCGCCTAGTTTTCATCGGCTAATACTGATACTTAAACTTGCAAAACTTGGTGCGGATGAAAGTCTCTCGCTGAATTTGTGTAAAACTCTCTTTAAATAAGAGCGCCCGCTTGAAATGTAATATTTAATAAAATATTAACCAAATATAAAAATATTTAAAAAAAAAATATTGTGCTTATATGTTTAAGCCATTTGTTTCATTCATAATATAGTATATTAAAAAGTATAGGACGATTTGTTATAGAGAATATATTCATAAAAGTACAAAAACAAGCCAAAAAATAGTTCGCTACAATAATTTCACAAAATATTAGGCAGTAAAAATGGCGTCTAGTTAAACTTGTCTAAAAAAATGATTTCTTTAAAACAAACTTTCTAAAGAATAGTCTGTAGTATAGCTCTAGTAAATGACAAGACTATTTTTACTTGTTGCAAACCAAACTTCCTAGTCGAGGAATAAACTGGTTTATGAGTGGTTTAAGATTACCTATAAACTGCCATTTTTGTATACTGTTTTAACTTCTCACAGTATTTCTAGACATCAATCAGAGAACTGGCAGTTTGAGTGCGTTGTGTATCATTTTGGATGGATTAATGCAGAACGAATTCAAGAAGTTACCTTCTTAAAGAAATTTGTTTTTTATTTGTTGACAATATGAAATAATGTAATGGTATAATCGCAACTTCGCGCCGCCGGGGTGCGCGCGTGCGGAGTAGTCGCGAGACGCACGTCTTGACTTGACATGTTGAATTGTTTGGTGTATTCACGGTTCACGCGGCCGATTTGTAGCAGTTTTAACGTGTTATGTTTAGTTTTATCAGTGTATTTGAAGAAGGCGGAAAGTTTATTTTTTGTGGATCGTATTAAATTAGGTAGATATATCTAAATTATCATATTCGTACCTATCTGTATAAAGTTTCCCCGATTTCTAAGAATGAACATTTGACACGCATTGTTTATTTATTTATAGGTAGATGGAACCATTTCGTAATTAAAATTAATGTCTAATCTTTATTTATTATTTTAATAATCTTACCCGCTTAATTCATGAGTCGCAAATCAGAATCGGAACTCCTTATGCTCCTTTTCTGTATTGTCTTCTATTTTTAAATATTTGCTGACTCTCCGACGAAAGCCACCAGATCTTTTAATTTGTTTTACTGTCTCCATTGCATAAAGCCAGCTGATCTAGTAAAATTGCACTTATTTACACTATTTTTAAGCAAATAAACACTGGAACCACTATTTCACTAACATATTATTAGACTTACTGAAAGATATCTACAAAAGTAGTTTATGTAGACTTTAGTCTTTTTATAAACAAATATAAGAGTACCACTAGCTAATACGGAATATCTGTAGGAAGTTAAATCTTAACATTTACCATCTTATCTAATAAAATACTGGAAAATAGGTACCTTTAGGCTTTATTAACTATTTATAGAACAATATGTCGTAAGATAATCGTCATACCTAGAAATGTACTTAAAATACGTGTTCTATAGATCAAATCATCTAAAAAAAATCAAATATGAGAAAAGATACACTATAAGGATACTTTTTCTTCATAGAAACCATTTATAGAAAGCCCTTATCTAAAAATAAACTGCGAATAGACTATCAATAGATAAATTCGTTTTAAGCCTTCAGGCCCATGTTACTTGGGACAATTGACACGATAGTGAGTTTTGTTTTTATTAAGGCCTATGTACATTTATTTACATTCAACCCGTTGCTGATGTTGTGTTTAGTCAGTTTAAACATTTTCCCAAAATCTGGAGTAAAAATATTGTCATTGCCCACGGTTTCAATGAATACCTACTCATTTGCAATCTGTTTTAAGTTTTACAAAATATAACTAAGTACTTAATCAATCTGTTTTAACACTTAACGTACCTCTCGTACAACATATTATATAAGAAGTCGAATTGACGAATTCTATTTATCTTGAGGATATTATGATTTGTTATTTCTCTATGAACGTACGAACAGATATACAGCAATTGAAGGTTCCCACGATATCTCAAACAATAACTTCGACGGTTCACACGCCGTTTCTCCTAACACAGCACTAATTGGAATCCACACATGAAAGTCTACTTTTTTGCGTAAATATTGCCCTAGTATTGTCGCAGTACATTTCATTCAGAATATTATTACACAAAATAAGTAACAGTACCTATCTAAATGTTAATTACACTGTCGGTCAAAGAATAGGTACGGATCGGGCATAAAGTTTCATAGAAATACTGTAAACACAATGATTTCAAATAGGTAAATGAAATCCAATTTAATATCAAAATATTACATTAGAATTTCCCTGATTTTTGAACCCAAAAAACATGTAACGTTTACTTGCCAACTCATGTACCTATATGGCGACTGATATGTTGTGTAGAAACTAGTCTTCACGACCACACATTTCTAATACTTGCACCGTTACTTCGTGCGAATTGTCTAGACAAAGCTGAACAGTAAAGTAATAATAAAATAAGTAAAAAAAGTTTTAAGTTAAACGGTTTTTATTGCACCAAAAACTATATAATAAAAATTAGTTGTAACTAACCGTAGATGCTACTTTCTGTAGATTAGTCACGTGAAACTATTATCACTGTAGTCTTCCCAAGTCGGATGCTGAAAACCACGTTTAGCCTCTATCTCAGTGGATTAAGCGTTAATCGGAAACTTTTACCAAACTGAAATAAAAACGTGGGGCGTACGCAATTGTGTTTAAGTCACTATAGTTATTTAAGAACCCACATAGAAATCAAGACAGCAATAGTGTAATAAGTTTTGTTCTGGCCTTGATAAAAGTTATTTACCTCTGTAGAAGTGTTGGAACAGATGGATGATTAATTGCAAAATTAACGCTACAATTACATATTTTGAACTTGTATGTTTCTTTATAATAACGCCCCACGTTTTTATTTCAGTTTGGTAAAAGTTTACGATTAGGTAACGCTTAATCCACTGACATAGAGGCTAAACGTGGTTTTCAGCATCCGACTTGGGAAGACTACAGTGATAATAGTTTCACGTGACTAATCTACAGAAAGTAGCATCTACGGTTAGTTACAACTAATTTTTATTATATAGTTTTTGGTGCAATAAAAACCGTTTAACTTAAAACTTTTTTTACTTATTTTATTTTCAAGTTTTTAGTGCAATTGATAAGTTAATTTCCGATACTATACCTACTTAATCTAGATCAAAGATATTGTTTGTAATGTGCAATACAATTATGCACGCTAACGTTTAACTCTCGCGCTTTAATCACGACACATAAATGTAAACGTAATGGATATTATTTTATGTGTAACGAGAGGAATAGATATTTTTAGAAATCCCTGCTGAATAGATATTTTTAGAAATTCGACACTAAAAAAATGTCAGCCTTAATGCCCGAAGTGTCTCAAATGGATGTGTTATTCATACAATACCTTAGATAACAGAGATCTGACAATAAGGAATATATATCAATGAATTTGGTTTATTGAGAAAATCAAGTTTACATTTTTATATTGTACACATTATACAAGTCGAATTTCGAGACTATAAAATATAAACTCATACTGTCCGTCGACCATCAGCTGGAAGGCCGCAGGCCCGATGGCTCGCCCTACGTGAACCATTTACGCTGCCACTCTATCAGCTGGAGGGCCGAAGGCTCGACGGCTCGCCCTACGCTACGCGAACCACTCACGCTGTTACTCTATCAGCTGGAGGGCCGCAGGCCCGACGGCTCGCCCTACGCGAACCACTCACGCTGTTAGTCTATCAGCCGGACCCAATAGCTCGCCCTACGCCAACCACTCACGCTGTCACACTGTCAGCTGTAGGGCCGCAGGCCCGACGGCTCGCCCTACGCGATCCACTCACGCTGTGACTCTATCAGCTGGAAGGCCACAGACCCGACGGCTCGGCCTACGCGATGCATTCACGCTGTCACTCTATCAGCCGGAGGGTCGCAGACCCGACGGCTCGCCCTACGCGAACCACTCACGCTGTCACTCTATCAGCTGGAGGGCCGAAGGCTAGAGGGCCGAAGGCCCGACGGCTTCCCCTACGCTACACGATGCACTAACGCTGTCACTCTATCAGCCGGAGGGTCGCAGGCCCGACGGCTCGCCCTACGCGAACCACTCACGCTGTCACTCTATCAGCTAGAGGGCCGAAGGTCCGACGGCTCGCCCTACGCTACGCGATCCACTCACGCTGTCATTATTTCAGCTGGAGGGCCGCAGGCCCGACGGCTCGCCCTACGCGAACCACTCACGCTGTTAGTCTATCAGCCGGACCCAACAGCTCGCCCTACGCTAACCACTCATGCTGTCAGTGAGGGCTGCAGGCCCGACGGCTCGCCCTACGCGAACCATTCCCGCTGTCACTCTATTAGCTGGAGGGCCGAAGGCCCGACTGCTCGCCCTACGCTAAGCGATCCACTCACGCTGTCACTATCAGCTGGAGGGCCGCAGGCCCGACGGCTCACCCTACGTGATCCACTCACACTGTTACTCTATCAGGTGGACCCAACAGCTCGCCCTACGCTAACCACTCACGCTGTCAGTCTATCGGCCGGAGGGCCGCAGGCCCGACGGCTTGCCCTACGCGAACCACTCCCGCTGTCACTCTATCAGCTGGAAGGCCGAAGGCCCGACTGCTCGCCCTACGCTACGCGATCCACTCACGCTGTCACTCTATTAGCTGGAGGGCCGCAGGCCCGACGGCTCGCCCTACGTGATCCACTCACGCTGTCACTCTATCAGCTGGAGGGCCGCAGGCCCGATGGCTCACCCTACGAGATACACTCACGCTGTCACTCTACCAGCTGGAGGGCCGAAGGCCCGACGGCTCGCTCTACGCTACGCGATCCACTCACGCTGTCACTCTATCAGCTGGAGGGCCGCTGGCCCGATGGCTCACCCTACGCGATTCACTCACGCTGTCACTCTATCAGCTGGAGGGCCGAAGGCCCGACGGCTCGCCCTACGCTACGCGAACCACTCACGCTGTTACTCTATCAGCTGGAGGGCCGCAGGCCCGACGGCTCGCCCTACGCGAACCACTCACGCTGTTAGTCTATCAGCCGGACCCAATAGCTCGCCCTACGCCAACCACTCACGCTGTCACACTATCAGCTGTAGGGCCGCAGGCCCGACGGCTCGCCCTACGCGATCCACTCACGCTGTGACTCTATCAGCTGGAAGGCCACAGACCCGACGGCTCGGCCTACGCGATGCACTCACGCTGTCACTCTATCAGCCGGAGGGTCGCAGACCCGACGGCTCGCCCTACGCGAACCACTCACGCTGTCACTCTATCAGCTGGAGGGCCGAAGGCTAGAGGGCCGAAGGCCCGACGGCTCCCCCTACGCTACACGATGCACTAACGCTGTCACTCTATCAGCCGGAGGGTCGCAGGCCCGACGGCTCGCCCTACGCGAACCACTCACGCTGTCACTCTATCAGCTAGAGGGCCGAAGGTCCGACGGCTCGCCCTACGCTACGCGATCCACTCACGCTGTCATTCTTTCAGCTGGAGGGCCGCAGGCCCGACGGCTCGCCCTACGCGAACCACTCACGCTGTTAGTCTATCAGCCGGACCCAACAGCTCGCCCTACGCTAACCACTCATGCTGTCAGTGAGGGCTGCAGTCCCGACGGCTCGCCCTACGCGAACCATTCCCGCTGTCACTCTATTAGCTGGAGGGCCGAAGGCCCGACTGCTCGCCCTACGCTAAGCGATCCACTCACGCTGTCACTATCAGCTGGAGGGCCGCAGGCCCGACGGCTCACCCTACGTGATCCACTCACACTGTTACTCTATCAGGTGGACCCAACAGCTCGCCCTACGCTAACGACTCACGCTGTCAGTCTATCGGCCGGAGGGCCGCAGGCCCGACGGCTTGCCCTACGCGAACCACTCCCGCTGTCACTCTATCAGCTGGAAGGCCGAAGGCCCGACTGCTCGCCCTACGCTACGCGATCCACTCACGCTGTCACTCTATTAGCTGGAGGGCCGCAGGCCCGACGGCTCGCCCTACGTGATCCACTCACGCTGTCACTCTATCAGCTGGAGGGCCGCAGGCCCGATGGCTCACCCTACGAGATACACTAATGCTGTCACTCTACCAGCTGGAGGGCCGAAGGCCCGGCGGCTCGCCCTACGCTAGGCGATCCACTCACGCTGTCACTCTATCAGCTGGAGGGCCGCTGGCCCGATGGCTCACCCTACGCGATTCACTCACGCTGTCACTCTATCAGCTGGAGAGCCGCAGGCCTGATGGCTCATCCTACGCGATCCACTTACGCTGTCACTCTATCAGCTGGAGGGCCGCAGGCTCGACGGCTCGCCCTACGTGATCCACTGACGCTGTCACTCTATCAGCTGGAGGGCCGAAGGCCCGACGGCTCGCCCTACGCGAACCACTCACGCTGTCAGTCTATCGGCCGGAGGGCCGCAGGAAGTGGCAGTGAGCGGGGCTCGTTGCGCGTGAAACCGATAGCCGTTGGGGCGGTAAAGTTCTCGATTGGTGGTCACGTACCGAAAGGCGTAGTGTGGGTAGGCCCTCCACAAGGTGGACTCATGACCTGGTGAAGGTCGCTGGATGCGGGTGGTACAGGGCTGGTCCTTGTAGCAATCTTTGGGGGAGGCCTATATTCACCAGTGAACGTCTTTCGGTTGATATGATGATAATAATGAAATCCGTATGATTCTACCAAATATCTAAAGCAATACTTAAAAATCTACATATCGCTAAACCTAGCGGTTGTGGCAGGCTGTAACACTGGAGTATCAGATTTGAGGAGTTGGACGCTAGTATTAAATTCACATGTTTGTACTTAATATCTAAAGAACTTCTTCAAAATCATATATCGATAAAAGATAAAATTTGCGGTTATTGTAGGCAGTACTGCAGCATCAGGAGTGAGGAGTTGGAGGTCAAGATCAGGCTATTAGTATTTGATTATGCTAAACATGCTATGCTTTCATTTTCACGTGTCTAACACTCTCGGTTAAGGTAAGCAGTACGTCTGCAGCATCAGGGTTTGAGGATACAAGGATACAAATATTATAATATTGCATTGTCATGGGGACTTGATAAGAGTTCCAAATTTTATTGATTTCGGTGCAGTAGAAGTGGTCGAAAATTCGATCACAAGATTTGAAGCATCGACGACAGTTGATACGCGGTGAAGTTAATAAAAACCGTTTAAAAACTGTTCATCTTTGTAAAACTGGCCAAAAATAAGCGCATTCCCGTTACCTGTGAGGTTTTGGGACTTTTTTTAAGTTTCAGAAGACTCGATTTTTTTTTACATCTAGACGAGGTACTAGGTACTACGAGTATAACAACCAACTTACTTAGAATAGTTAGAATGACTACTTCTAAAACTTGAACTTATTTCTAAAAAAATCCATAAGGGATTTATTTTGCTTCCCAAAACCTCACTGGTAGCGCGAAAAAACGTATTTTTTAGCCACCCTGTATAATGTCGAATATTTCACCAATCTCATAATTTGTAAGTATGAGTGCTACTTATGATGACGCTATTTATTATACGCGGATTGAAAATATATCTTGCTGTACATTTCAGTATTTACATTTCTATCAAGGCGTTCTTTTTAAAATATTAATAGCGAAAAAGCTACAATTTCACCGCGTACCTATGTGACGGAAATATTTTAAATTTAGCTTAGTTCGGTCATAGGAACTGCAATAAAGCCATTATTATGTTAAATGAGTATTAAAGTATAGTGCCAGTTACTGTTAACTTTCAAAGGCATGAGACTTTTAGTGATATTATCTTATCCTAATTTGACTCTTTCATAGATGTATATAAGTATGGTACCCTCATGGTAGCATAGCTCAAAAATTGTAAATTGATCAGACTTGACCCCAGATGACGAATTGATGATGATATACACGGTCAAATGTCAACTGGTCTAATATTTAATCAATGAATTAATTTTTAAGAGAATATGGCTAAGAACCTTGGAAATAACTTCACATAATTTAAGTGTATATTTGGTAGGACAGTCGCCATCAGATATTTCGTGGCGTCTGAAACGTTCAAAAGGTTTTGGCGGGGGTTACCAAATTCGGAATAGATTTAATTCTGACTGTTCCGGATTCTTGTTTAGTCAGTATATGAGCAGATCGTGTTCGTATTCGATTCAATTCGAAGTACGTCAATTTCGGGAATTTCCACATTCTATATTAGGCATATACCGAATGTACCTACCAAGCAAAACCGTAACAAAAATTTTATATGGAAAAAATATTAACTTGCGGGCAAAGTGTTTTAAACACCTACAAAAAACATAGGTATCTACTGAGACTTGATTGCAGAAGGATGGAATGTAAAATAGAATAAGTATTTGCATTTTCAGTTCAACGAAGTATTTCAAAGGAGTCCTACAAAATATGCTTAAAACTTTTCCTTACTTATCTCTCAAGCATTAGTATTCATACAATGTTCCTGCTCTAAGTTATTCCCATCAGGAACTTACGTTAAACGAGGCAGTAAAAATAATTATTCCCGCTCCACTTTAACCGTTCCGGATTAATTGTAACAGTTAATTGTCTAAATACTTACTCATTCAAGAGCAATTGCTTCCATTCTAAATCCGTCAGAGCACATCACTGTCATCACTATGTCACAATAGAGAAACAAGTGAAAGTAACGGTTTTTTTAAATTAAATTCGAATTTGGAATGACGGGAGCGACGCAAGCGCACGTTCGATGGCTCGCTCGGCCGGAGCGAAGATCGCAGAGGCACCTAGTTACGTCATACGGACGACAAGGTCGCGACGCAACCTACAAACTCTACAAAGATGGTTGGATCTCGGAATTAATCTGCTAACCAAGGTTAGGAACCGGCGAAGCTGCATTCGTAAAGAACGCGAGATAGTATGATAAGTGATAAGGCAGTGTCTACGTAATTATTTAGTTACGAGTATTATACAGAAAATAAACCGGTTAAGAGCATGTCGGGCCATGCTCAGTGTAGGGTTCAGTAGTTATTCAAAAACGGCTGGGCCGATTATGTTCGAAATAGTTTTATTTTAAAGTATATAATTCATGATTTATTTTCATATTTTTTGGACCTACGGATCAAAAGTTACAGGGGGGGGGGGGCACAATATATTTTTCTAATGAAGCGATTATCTCCGAAAAAATTGACTTTAGAAGAAGACTTTCTTTTAAGACCCTTATGCCCCGGCCACGCCATTAGTCTAAGGCGACCAGCGGCGAGCGAATCCATAACTTGGGGCGGGATGCCGATATGGGTACAAGAGGGAGCACCATGCGTTTTCCGCTAAGCCGGTCGCCTTAGACCGATGTCGTCCCGTTTGCCTACGGAACCCTTAAAACATTAACGAAAATAAATGGTAACTAAATATTATTGAAATAAAATGGATAAATTTCAATGGACTGTATCGCGTATATTAATTAATTTAACTACATCCCGATGTTTCGAACACTTTAAAGGGTTCGTTGTAACAAAGCTTTGATGGACTAATCAAAACAATTTTTGAATATTTTATACCCATATATACTTATCCATTCTCAGCCGTGTGGTGACGGCTGTAAGAATACATTTGTCACCACCCGAACTCCTCCTGCGGGTGTCGTAAGAATCGACTAAGGGATTGAAGAGCCATGACCATTATTTGATAAAAGATTGATGATGGGCCGCAGCGTCATCATAGTGGACACATTACTGCGATCGCCAATCCGCTTGCCCAGCGTGGCGATTGTGGGCGTTTACCTCCTAATGCGTTTATACGCATAGTTAATAGGAGAGGCCTACGTCCAGCACTGGACTATCATAGGCTGATGATGATATATTATACTTATAAGTTAGTTAATGTGGAAATTCATAAGCGCGATGTGTTAAAGGGAGGATGATAAATTGTCAACAAAATTTCAGGACCTTTTTGGAAGGCAATGTTGCACGAAGTGCAACTTCTATGTTTTAATATTTAATCGTCAGGTGACAACCATAACTCACTACTCACCAAGTAATAAATACCTACTTGAAATAAAGCTTGTATCTCAGTTCTGATTCAACACTGACACAAGAGGTTGCTAAGGGTAGTGACAGTTTTTAAAGTGAGTTTTGCTTGTCCGCCGAAGATCTGTGGCCTATTTTACAAAAGGTTGTAACTTGTAATACAAGCTTAATCTAATTAATGGTGATAAAAAGAGACTTCCGCTTGTATTACAAGTTACAAACTTTTGAGAAACGGGCTGTTGGTCGTAGCGACACTCGTAATATCCTCGTTCCTTTCTCTTACGAGTCAAATGGGCGTTAATACTTCTCCATATTTGTAAATTAAACAATGCCAAGGAAACTGGAGCTTAATGAGCTCTCATAAGAGTAATTGCTATTTTGCAAGCAAACATGAGGAGTAATTTTCAGGACATATTAATACAAGGTGCGCCCGAGCATTACGAGAGATTTTACGATTATAATGTCATATAATGTGTTAGAACACATTGTGGTAAAATAAAAAAGACTATAGTCACTTACTTAACCAGATTGCACCATACCTTTTGCTTAACGGGTATTTCTCAAAGGTGACATCACTTAAACTTAATTTTCTATATTTTTAAACGGTTTTTATTAACTTCACCGCGTATCAACTGTCGTCGATGCTTCAAATCTTGTGATCGATTTTTCGACCACTTCTTCTGCATCGAAATCAATAAAATTTGGAACTCTTATCAAGTCTCCATGACAATGCAATATTATAATATTTGTATCCTTGTATCCTCAAAGCCTGATGCTGCAGACGTACTGCTTACCTTAACCGAGAGTGTTAGACACGTGAAAATGAAAGTACAGCATGTTTGGCATAATCAAATACTAACAGCCTGATCTTGACTTCCAACTCCTCACTCCTGATGCTGCAGTACTGCCTACAATAACCGCAAGGCTTATCTTTTATCGATATAATATATGATTTTAAAGAAGTTCTTTAGATATTAAGTAGTTTAAGTACAAACATGCGAATTTAATACTAGCGTCCAACTCCTCAAATCTGATACTCCAGTGTTACGGCCTGCCACAACGGCTAGGTTTAGCGATATGTAGATTTTGAAGTACTGCTTTAGATATTTGGTAGAAACATACGGATTTCATTATCATCATCATCATCATATCAGCCGAAAGACGTTCACGGGTGAATATAGGCCTCCCCCAAAGATTTCCACAAGGACCGGCCCTGTGCCACCCGCATCCAGCGACCTTCACCAGGTCATGAGTCCACCTTGTGGAGGGCCTACCCACGTTACGCCTTCCGGTACGTGACCGCGACTTGAGAACCTTACCGCCCTGGCTATCCGTTCCACGCGCAACGAGCCCACTGCCACTTCCTGCGGCCCTCCGGCCGATAGACTGACAGCGTGAGTGGATCGCGTAGGGCGAGCCGTCGGGCCTGCGGCCCACCAGGTGATAGAGTGACAGCGTGAGTAAATCGCGTAGGGCGAGCCGTCGGGCCTGCGGCCCTCCAGCTGATAGAGTGACAGCGTGAGTGGATCGCGTAGCGTAGGGCGAGCCGTCGGGCCTTCGGCCCTCTAGCTGATAGAGTGACAGCGGGAGTGGTTCGCGTAGGGCGAGCCGTCGGGCCTGCGGCCCTCCAGCCAATAGACTGACAGCGTGAGTGGTTAGCGTAGGGCGAGCTGTTGGGACCGGCTGATAGACTAACAGCGTGAGTGGTTCGCGTAGGGCGAGCCGTCGGGCCAGTGGCCCTCTAGCTGATAGAGTCACAGCGTGAGTGGATCGCGTTGGGCTAGCCGTCGGGCCTGCGGCCCTCCAGCTGATAGAGTGACAGCGTGAGTGGATCAAGTAGGGCAAGCCGTTGGGCCTGCGGCCCTCCAGCTGATAGAGTGACAGCGTGAGTGGATCGCGTAGCGTAGGGCGAGCCGTCGGGCCTTCGGCCCTCCACCTGATAGAGTGACAGCGTAAGTGGTTCGCGAAGGGCAAGCCGTTGGGCCTGCGGACCTCCAGCTGATAGAGTGACAGCGTGAGTGGATCGCGTAGGCCGAGCCGTCGGGCCTGCGGCCCTCCAGCTGATGGAGTGACAGAGTGAGTGGATCAAGTAGGGCAAGCTGTTGGGCCTGCGGCCCTCCAGCTGATAGAGTGACAGCGTGAGTGGATCGCGTAGCGTAGGGCGAGCCGTCGGGCCTTCAGCCCTCCACCTGATAGAGTGACAGCGTAAGTGGTTCGCGAAGGGCAAGCCGTTGGGCCTGCGGCCCTCCAGCTGATAGAGTGACAGCGTGAGTGGATCGCGTAGGCCGAGCCGTGGGGCTTGCGGCCCTCCAGCTGATAGAGTGACAGCGTGAGTGGATCGCGTAGCGTAGGGCGAGCCGTCGGGCCTTCGGCCCTCCATCTGATAGAGTGACAGCGTAAGTGGTTCGCGTAGGGCGAGTCGTCGGGCCTTCGGCCCTCCAGCTGATAGAGTGACAGCGTGAGTGGATCGCGTAGGTCGAGCCGTCGGGCCTGCGGCCCTCCAGCTGATAGAGTGACAGCGTGATTGGATCGCGTAGGGCGAGCCGTCAGGCCTGCGGCCTTCCAGCTGATAGACTGACAGCGTGAGTGGATCGCGTAGGGCGAGCCGTCGGGCCTGCGGCCCTCCAGCTGATGGAGTGACAGAGTGAGTGGATCAAGTAGGGCAAGCTGTTGGGCCTGCGGCCCTCTAGCTGATAGGGTGACAGCGTGAGTGGATCGCGTAGCGTAGGGCGAGCCGTCGGGCCTTCAGCCCTCCACCTGATAGAGTGACAGCGTAAGTGGCTCGCGAAGGGCAAGCCGTTGGGCCTGCGGCCCTCCAGCTGATAGAGTGACAGCGTGAGTGGATCGCGTAGGCCGAGCCGTGGGGCTTGCGGCCCTCCAGCTGATAGAGTGACAGCGTGAGTGGATCGCGTAGCGTAGGGCGAGCCGTCGGGCCTTCGGCCCTCCATCTGATAGAGTGACAGCGTAAGTGGTTCGCGTAGGGCGAGTCGTCGGGCCTTCGGCCCTCCAGCTGATAGAGTGACAGCGTGAGTGGATCGCGTAGGGCGAGCCGTCGGGCCTGCGGCCCTCCAGCTGATAGAGTGACAGCGTGAGTGGATCGCGTAGGGCGAGCCGTCGGGCCTGCGGCCCTCCAGCTGATAGAGTGACAGAGTGAGTGGATCTCGTAGCGTAGGACGAGCCGTCGGGCCTTCGGCCCTCCATCTGATAGAGTGACAGCGTAAGTGGTTCGCATATGGCAAGCCGTTGGGCCTGCGGCCCTCCAGCTGATAGAGTGACAGCGTGAGTGGATCGCGTAGGGCGAGTCGTCGGGCCTGCGGCCCTCCAGTTGATAGAGTGACAGAGTGAGTTGATCGCGTAGCGTAGGGCGAGTCGTCGGGCCTTCGGCCCTCCAGCAGATAGAGTGGCAGCCTGGCAGGCTGGCCGCGTGAGTGGTTCGCGTAAGGCGAGCCGTCGGGCCTGCGGCCCTCCAGCTGATGATCGACTGACAGTATGAGTTTATATCTTATAGTCTCGAAATTCGACTTTTGTAATGTGTACAATATAAAAATGTAAACTTGATTTTCTCAATAAACGAAATTGATCGATACATTCCTTACTGTCAGATTTCTGTTATCTAAGGTATTGTTTGAATAACACTTCCATTTCAGACACTTCGCACCTTCAAGCTGATATTTTTTTAGTGTCGGATATCTAAAAGTATCTATTCAGCAGGGATTCCCCTCTCGTTACACATAAAATGATGAAAGCGCGAGAGTTAAACGCTAGCATTCATAATTTCATTGCATATTGCAAACAACATCTTTGATCTAGAATAAGTAGGTATAGTATCGGAAATTAAATTAACAATTGCACTAAAAACTTGAAAATAAAATAAGTAAAAAAAGTTTTAAGTTAAACGGTTTTTATTGCACCAAAAACTAGAAAATAAATATTAGTTGTAACTAACCGTAGATGCTACTTTCTGTAGATTAGTCACGTGAAACTATTATCAATGTAGTCTTCCCAAGTCGGATGCTGAAAACCACGTTTAGCCTCTATGGCAGTGGATTAAGCGTTACCTAATCGGAAACTTTTACCAAACTAAAATAAAAACGTGGGGCGTTATTATGAAGAAACATACAAGTTCAAAATATGTAATTGTAGCTTAAATTTTGCTTATTACACTATTGCTGTCTTGATTTCTATGTGTGTTCTTAAATAACTATAGTGACTTAAACACAATTGCGTACGCCCCACGTTTTTATTTCAGTTTGGTAAAAGTTTCCTATTAACGCTTAATCCACTGACATAGAGGCTAAACGTGGTTTTCAGCATCCGACTTGGGAAGACTACAGTGATAATAGTTTCACGTGACTAATCTACAGAAAGTAGCATCTACGGTTAGTTACAACTAATATTTATTTTCTAGTTTTTGGTGCAATAAAAACCGTTTAACTTAAAACTTTTTTTACTTATTTTATTACATATGAACAGAAAGCTCGACGCAGGGTTTATTTGGGCATTTCTCCTAGCTTTTCAACCGCCGTGACTGCGGTGGCAACATTATTACCCGATTTCCGGGGGCAACTCATACATTTTTCAGATATTTTGGTGGTTGTCAACTACATCTACCAATTATGTCCAAAAGTTCTTGCATCTCTCACGGGATTCGTGGGATAACGCTGCCACCAAAGTCACGGCGGTTGAAACGCTCGGAGAAAAGTATGAAATCGCTGGATTTTATGGAAACCCTTTTCTTCGAACATGGTCGTCACACACCTTTCCATTTGAAAACCCTCATTAGGAGACTTCTACAACATCTCTACCAATCATTCGACTTAAATTTCGATTTTGCCTTTTAGAGACTTTACATCTTTTGTTATTTTTATTATATTTCAGTTTATTTAAAATCAATTCTATGATTTTGTTTTTTAAAACATGTTATTTTTTGTACATCGTTATTAAAAAAACAATTCCTGCCAAGTTTCTTACCGGTTTTTCTAGGGTTGGTGGTGTAGTTTTAAAACCGGGTGTGGTTATAATTTCATGTATAATTTAGTAATGACTATTCAAAAGAACTTGTTAACATGCATACTTGAATAACGAATCATTTGCATGACTTGATCGATGACGGGCAGCAGCGTCATCATAATAGACAAATTACTGCGATCGCCAACCCGCTTTCTCTTGGCGATTATGGGGATTATCTCCTAATGCGTCCATACGCATAAGTATCACGAGAGTCCTACGTCCAGCAGTGGACTGTGATAGGCTGATGATGTAAAGTTCGCGGGTGATTTGTTTTAAATAAAAGATGTTTAAATGTTTATATTCTTATTAGTTTTCGTATTTTAAGTGAGTCTTAATAATTAATATTACAGATTCGTATTGTTCCTAGAGCGATAGATTAAAGAGAGAGGGCTGTCTCCACTGACAGCTGTCATAAGGTGACATTGACATATTGAAGCGTTCAGAGAAATCACAATCTACGTATACTAAAGTCCCTTCATCCTTAGTTGTCTTATCTAGTAAACAACTTCCTAACCTAAAAGTATACGTTTTTTGTAGTAAACTGCCATACTTGCTTATACCAAAATTCCTGCGTCCGTATTTGTGCAGTCCGTCCGTAGTGATTAGTAAATTGCTTAAGTTTTAATCAAGGTAACAGCAGTTTACTACAAAAAACGTGTACTTTTAGGTTAGAAAGTGTTTACTAGATAAGACAACTAAGGATGAAGGGACTGTACAGCAGGCACCTTGTATATTTAGCTACAGAAATGTTGCCCTACTGATATGATTTACGCCGCCCTTCGTGGCTCGTAAACGCGATGGGGGATCGTTAAGTGACGTCATAAATAGCCGTATGTCAGTGATGATGTGCTATAAAATTGTTGATGGCGCCCTCTATGGTGTACTAACGCCGTATAAATAAACTATGTCAAGTATAGCTATGGTTCAGTAATTCGTTATACAGGTTTCATGAGTCACTATTGGGTTGATTGCAAAAAAAATTATAATGACCTTAAATGAAAACAAAATTTCACGTCTAATTCATAATTTTTGTGTTCCGAAGTGAAGTGGGTAACTACTTTTGGCGCTGAAAAAAGGCGAAAAATTAAATTTTTCTGTGATCGATCAACATTACGAACCTTTTATTAAACGGTTTTTATTAACTTCACCGCGTATCAACTGTCGTCGATGCTTCAAATCTTGTGATCGATTTTTCGACCACTTCTTCTGCATCGAAATCAATAAAATTTGGAACTCTTATCAAGTCTCCATGACAATGCAATATTATAATATTTGTATCCTTGTATCCTCAAAGCCTGATGCTGCAGACGTACTGCTTAGCTTAACCGAGAGTGTTAGACACGTGAAAATGAAAGTACAGCATGTTTGGCATAATCAAATACTAACAGCCTGATCTTGACTTCCAACTCCTCACTCCTGATGCTGCAGTACTGCCTACAATAACCGCAAGGCTTATCTTTTATCGATATAATATATGATTTTAAAGAAGTTCTTTAGATATTAAGTAGTTTAAGTACAAACATGCGAATTTAATACTAGCGTCCAACTCCTCAAATCTGATACTCCAGTGTTACGGCCTGCCACAACGGCTAGGTTTAGCGATATGTAGATTTTGAAGTACTGCTTTAGATATTTGGTAGAAACATACGGATTTCATTATCATCATCATCATCATATCAGCCGAAAGACGTTCACGGGTGAATATAGGCCTCCCCCAAAGATTTCCACAAGGACCGGCCCTGTGCCACCCGCATCCAGCGACCTTCACCAGGTCATGAGTCCACCTTGTGGAGGGCCTACCCACGTTACGCCTTCCGGTACGTGACCGCGACTTGAGAACCTTACCGCCCTGGCTATCGGTTCCACGCGCAACGAGCCCACTGCCACTTCCTGCGGCCCTCCGGCCGATAGACTGACAGCGTGAGTGGATCGCGTAGGGCGAGCCGTCGGGCCTGCGGCCCACCAGGTGATAGAGTGACAGCGTGAGTAAATCGCGTAGGGCGAGCCGTCGGGCCTGCGGCCCTCCAGCTGATAGAGTGACAGCGTGAGTGGATCGCGTAGCGTAGGGCGAGCCGTCGGGCCTTCGGCCCTCTAGCTGATAGAGTGACAGCGGGAGTGGTTCGCGTAGGGCGAGCCGTCGGGCCTGCGGCCCTCCAGCCAATAGACTGACAGCGTGAGTGGTTAGCGTAGGGCGAGCTGTTGGGACCGGCTGATAGACTAACAGCGTGAGTGGTTCGCGTAGGGCGAGCCGTCGGGCCAGTGGCCCTCTAGCTGATAGAGTCACAGCGTGAGTGGATCGCGTTGGGCTAGCCGTCGGGCCTGCGGCCCTCCAGCTGATAGAGTGACAGCGTGAGTGGATCAAGTAGGGCAAGCCGTTGGGCCTGCGGCCCTCCAGCTGATAGAGTGACAGCGTGAGTGGATCGCGTAGCGTAGGGCGAGCCGTCGGGCCTTCGGCCCTCCACCTGATAGAGTGACAGCGTAAGTGGTTCGCGAAGGGCAAGCCGTTGGGCCTGCGGACCTCCAGCTGATAGAGTGACAGCGTGAGTGGATCGCGTAGGCCGAGCCGTCGGGCCTGCGGCCCTCCAGCTGATGGAGTGACAGAGTGAGTGGATCAAGTAGGGCAAGCTGTTGGGCCTGCGGCCCTCCAGCTGATAGAGTGACAGCGTGAGTGGATCGCGTAGCGTAGGGCGAGCCGTCGGGCCTTCAGCCCTCCACCTGATAGAGTGACAGCGTAAGTGGTTCGCGAAGGGCAAGCCGTTGGGCCTGCGGCCCTCCAGCTGATAGAGTGACAGCGTGAGTGGATCGCGTAGGCCGAGCCGTGGGGCTTGCGGCCCTCCAGCTGATAGAGTGACAGCGTGAGTGGATCGCGTAGCGTAGGGCGAGCCGTCGGGCCTTCGGCCCTCCATCTGATAGAGTGACAGCGTAAGTGGTTCGCGTAGGGCGAGTCGTCGGGCCTTCGGCCCTCCAGCTGATAGAGTGACAGCGTGAGTGGATCGCGTAGGTCGAGCCGTCGGGCCTGCGGCCCTCCAGCTGATAGAGTGACAGCGTGATTGGATCGCGTAGGGCGAGCCGTCAGGCCTGCGGCCTTCCAGCTGATAGACTGACAGCGTGAGTGGATCGCGTAGGGCGAGCCGTCGGGCCTGCGGCCCTCCAGCTGATGGAGTGACAGAGTGAGTGGATCAAGTAGGGCAAGCTGTTGGGCCTGCGGCCCTCTAGCTGATAGGGTGACAGCGTGAGTGGATCGCGTAGCGTAGGGCGAGCCGTCGGGCCTTCAGCCCTCCACCTGATAGAGTGACAGCGTAAGTGGCTCGCGAAGGGCAAGCCGTTGGGCCTGCGGCCCTCCAGCTGATAGAGTGACAGCGTGAGTGGATCGCGTAGGCCGAGCCGTGGGGCTTGCGGCCCTCCAGCTGATAGAGTGACAGCGTGAGTGGATCGCGTAGCGTAGGGCGAGCCGTCGGGCCTTCGGCCCTCCATCTGATAGAGTGACAGCGTAAGTGGTTCGCGTAGGGCGAGTCGTCGGGCCTTCGGCCCTCCAGCTGATAGAGTGACAGCGTGAGTGGATCGCGTAGGGCGAGCCGTCGGGCCTGCGGCCCTCCAGCTGATAGAGTGACAGCGTGAGTGGATCGCGTAGGGCGAGCCGTCGGGCCTGCGGCCCTCCAGCTGATAGAGTGACAGAGTGAGTGGATCTCGTAGCGTAGGACGAGCCGTCGGGCCTTCGGCCCTCTATCTGATAGAGTGACAGCGTAAGTGGTTCGCGTATGGCAAGCCGTTGGGCCTGCGGCCCTCCAGCTGATAGAGTGACAGCGTGAGTGGATCGCGTAGGGCGAGTCGTCGGGCCTGCGGCCCTCCAGTTGATAGAGTGACAGAGTGAGTTGATCGCGTAGCGTAGGGCGAGTCGTCGGGCCTTCGGCCCTCCAGCAGATAGAGTGGCAGCCTGGCAGGCTGGCCGCGTGAGTGGTTCGCGTAAGGCGAGCCGTCGGGCCTGCGGCCCTCCAGCTGATGATCGACTGACAGTATGAGTTTATATCTTATAGTCTCGAAATTCGACTTTTGTAATGTGTACAATATAAAAATGTAAACTTGATTTTCTCAATAAACGAAATTGATCGATACATTCCTTACTGTCAGATTTCTGTTATCTAAGGTATTGTTTGAATAACACTTCCATTTCAGACACTTCGCACCTTCAAGCTGATATTTTTTTAGTGTCGGATATCTAAAAGTATCTATTCAGCAGGGATTCCCCTCTCGTTACACATAAAATGATGAAAGCGCGAGAGTTAAACGCTAGCATTCATAATTTCATTGCATATTGCAAACAACATCTTTGATCTAGAATAAGTAGGTATAGTATCGGAAATTAAATTAACAATTGCACTAAAAACTTGAAAATAAAATAAGTAAAAAAAGTTTTAAGTTAAACGGTTTTTATTGCACCAAAAACTAGAAAATAAATATTAGTTGTAACTAACCGTAGATGCTACTTTCTGTAGATTAGTCACGTGAAACTATTATCAATGTAGTCTTCCCAAGTCGGATGCTGAAAACCACGTTTAGCCTCTATGGCAGTGGATTAAGCGTTACCTAATCGGAAACTTTTACCAAACTAAAATAAAAACGTGGGGCGTTATTATGAAGAAACATACAAGTTCAAAATATGTAATTGTAGCTTAAATTTTGCTTATTACACTATTGCTGTCTTGATTTCTATGTGTGTTCTTAAATAACTATAGTGACTTAAACACAATTGCGTACGCCCCACGTTTTTATTTCAGTTTGGTAAAAGTTTCCTATTAACGCTTAATCCACTGACATAGAGGCTAAACGTGGTTTTCAGCATCCGACTTGGGAAGACTACAGTGATAATAGTTTCACGTGACTAATCTACAGAAAGTAGCATCTACGGTTAGTTACAACTAATATTTATTTTCTAGTTTTTGGTGCAATAAAAACCGTTTAACTTAAAACTTTTTTTACTTATTTTATATCTTTTAAATTTGCCTCCTGTTGCTACGTTGAATTGTTGATCGTAATTTTTGTTTATTTTTAAGGCCTTAACAACTTGTGTAGATTTTTTTTTCAATCGACCTTAATAAATAAATAAATAAATATTTTACACAAATCGACCTAGTCCCACGGTAAGCTCAACAAAATTAAGGCTTGTGATGTGTGTACCAGGCGACGATATATGTATAATAGATAGATACATATAGATACTTAAATCATAAACAGCCATGACCAAGGAACAAATATTTGTGATAAATAAATACACAAATAATGCCCTCGCCGGGATTCGAACCCGGAACCTCCAGCTTCGTAGGCAGGGTCACTACACTACCAACTAGGCTACGGAGGCTGACTAACGGTATACGGAGTGTGCGAGGCTATTAGCCATTTATTAACATTACTAACCCATCGGCCGTAGCTCGATCTAGTGTGAGCTGGGATGAAGTAAGGATATAACAAATCAGCATGTCACATAACCATACATAACACTATTTCAACGAATGGAAAAATATTTTACTTTAAAATTCGCAATGATATCCGAGAAAGAGCTGTCGAGTCTAACAGAAGGGAAATTGGCCGGAGGTGTCTTCAGATGGCTGTGGAGCAAGTGACGGAAGAACGATATCCCTAGTGTACTATTTTGGAAATTACATTCCACGCTTCTATTGCCGAGTACTATCTGTACTTTGTCTATATTATAGCCGGCTGTAGATTTTACCAATAAACACACCATCAGCCATATTAGGCCACGGCTGGACAAAGACCTCTCCTATTACCTATGTGTACGAAAGCGTTAGGATGAGGTGGTGCTTTTGCTGGTGGTAGGACCTCGTGCTGGGCTGGGTCCGCCCGGATAGTTACCTTACAGTGTTTGCACTGCTGTGTTCCGGTTTGGGGGTAAGATGATAGGCAATCCATCTAAGTCCTCAGGGTAGGCAGCGAATAGGCGATTTTCTGAACGCTATGTCCATGGGCCTCAGTTCCTGCTTTCCATCAGGACTGAGAGCTCAGTTGCCCACCTTCGTCACATAAAAAAAGAAAGCGGCAAAGCCCATAATGGCCATACTGGGCAAGCGGGTTGGCGATCGCAGTAGTGTATGATGACGCTTCTTCAATCTTCGAATAAATGGACATTGACACTTCATCCCATCCCACATCCCTTAGTCGACTCTTACAACACCCACGGAAATAGTTGGGGTGGTGACAAATGCATTCTTATTCTTACTAAGTACCGTTACCAATAACCAGTTACTTTTAAAATATACAAAAAAAAAGACCAAAAGAGCATTCGCTGTTCTATCCCCCACTCTACAAAATTAACGAATCACGTTTCGTGTAACGATCGAATTTCGTAGAGTAGGGGGTTAGAACAGCGAATGCTCTTTTGGTCTGCATGCACCTTTATGCGCCGCTTCACGCATTATTACCAACCTAACTTTAACCCTTATGTGTCGTATGGGTATGAGTCGACTAAGGGATTGAAGAGTCACTGATCAGTTGATTACATAAGATTGATGATAGCCAGCAGAGCATCATCATAGTGAACACACTATTACGATTGCTAACCCACTTGCCCAGAGTTTATGGGCATTTTCCTAATGCGTCCATACGCATAGTTAATAGGCCTACGTCCAGCCCAGTGGTGGACTGAGATGGACATACTAGTGTGAATGAGATAAGACATGCACGTGAGGTAACTGTGTGGTCACCGGAGCGGGGGTGCCGCTCTTTCGGAGGGAGGCAGGGTGTGTTCATACTGTACGATAGTACTATTTATTATACTGTACTTTTGTACAGCAGTGGATGTCTTCTGGCTGAAATGATGACGATTAAAAGTGTATAATGGGTTTAATATTATAATGAATTTACGTATAGAAACCTGGGGGGCTACCATGAACTCATAATGCGATTCAGTTTAGGTTCTGCTTGTTAATTTTTGACAGTTATTCTATGGAACAGACACATCACGATTCAGATTAGATCCTAAATTGAATCGCATTTGCGTGGTAGCCTCTATCAGATTGCAAAAATCTTGCCAGCTTTTTTTAAACAGAAATGCTACAGATTTAGTTGAACAAGAGCTATCTCCCGTTAGGCAGAGGGCGCTCGAGACTTCTCGAGGCCGGAACGAGTGGAGGGTTAAGTGGGAAAGTAGGCTCAACTCAAAAACAAGGGCAGGGAAGGGTTCGCGAATCAACGAGTTGTTCTTTCCTAACTCAATTTGACGTTACGGCGAATTTCTTTGTTAGAGTATAGAATTTAGGTCTATGTTTGTGTTGAACAAATACAGACGTTTATTGGTCAACAATGTTGATTTGGATGCTCGCTATTTTAGAGAAACGGGATTTAAGCTGAATCTCATACAAGTATGCTTAGCAACTTTCAAGCCGTGATAAGGTGATAACTCAAGATGTTTTTTTTATGCTATAGGTGACAAACGAACAGACGAATCGCCTTGACGAACAGACAATTGAACACCCGCAACACCAGAGGCGTCGCAAATGCATTGCCGGCCTTTAAGTTTATGTGGAAGCACTTGGACGAGTTTAAAATGCGACGATCTAATCTGCCAATGATGTAATACCGGTTCCTGCCAGATTGGCGAAATCATCAAATTCTTTGCCACTACTCGCAAAGAATTTGATGATTTCGTGTCAAAATTTATAATATTAAACTGAGTGAGGAGGTTAAACGGATGGCTTCCTATAAGCAATATGTCAATCTCGTTAAGACGTTTTTATTAAAAAAGCGTACTACAGTGTTAAGGAATTTTATAACGATCATTGACATGTCTAGATTATTATTATTGTTCTCTTTATTTCATAGATTTCCTAGGCTAGGTTTTTTACAAAATGTCTATAAAAGTAACTTTATTATTGTTTATTATTGTTGAGTACAGCGTACCCAGCATTGCCTGCCGACAACTCAGTTGGCAGAGCTCGGATACACGTAGGCCGGATCTACTGATGAGGAGGGCTGGAGCGGCAGGAGGGCTTTTTCCGATTAATAGGCAGGTTCCATTTTTCTTCTTTTTATTGTTCCTCTCTTTGTGGAGGTCAGCTTGACACTGCTCCATAGAAAACGCGTCGCGTATATATACATCACTGGCTGTGATTTTCAGCCAATCATAAAAACATGTCGACCAATCAAAAGGCAGCGTATTTCTGTTTCATGAAATCTCAGTCTGTTCCGTTCACTAATTCTGTTGGTCCGTAAATGCTGCGCGTTGATTGGTGGACTTCACATTGGTCGATTTATACTAGCCTACTTTCGCTAAGTTCTAATCACGTTTACCTAATTTTAATTAATCCATGCCGTAATGTTTACAATCATTGTTTGTAAATAAATACTACACGTGGTTATCCAACGTTTACAACAAAAACACATGCGGAGTTGTTTACATTCTAAACAATAGGCGCTCGGATCTTCTATTGTTCCCGGTCTACCTGCAATGTTTTGGGTTAAAACCTTTATTTTAAACATTGCGTTGGGTTATTGACCCAAGGGTCTATTGTATCATTTGAATAGGTAACTGACCTATATTTAACGGGCTATACAGTTACATTTCTTACGTAAATTAAGTTCTAGCGAGGTATCGAATGGTTCATACATAGTACAAAATGCGACATTTTAAATCTTATACGCTAAGTTCAGGCGATTAATATCAGCCAATAGGCGACTTCCAAGGTTCGGCTCATACATTTGCGTTCATGAAATTGCTTATACATTACTGATCACTTATATCTAACTTAATTACGTGAGGATCATTTATTTACATGATTTATCTTATTTCTAGGCGTTCATCGGTCGTGACGTCGTGTCGCTAACATTAGTCCTCCTCCGTCGCAAGACGCCATGTTGCATGGGTAGGCGACACGATCACGGAGTCGTCGTTGATGCGGTCGTCGGGCTCTGGGGGGCAGCGCAGCTCTGCGTCTCGCCGGCTGGCACCACGACGGCTATTTTGCAGGTGGGGCGCCGCATTACGCCATGCAGGGTCTTGACGTCAGCGGAGCGTGTTCTGCCGTCTGGTCCACGGTGTGTAGCCACGACGATCCCTTTCGGCCACGTGTTGCGAGGGCCGTTAGGGTCCGCGATGATCACGATGTCTCCCGGCTGGATCTGACGCCCGCCGCTGGCTGAAGAACCGCGGGGTGCTAGTAGCGGGTAGACTTCTTTAACCCATCGCGACCAGAAGTGGTCGGCGAGGGCTTGGGCTGTTCTCCACTTCTTGTTGTCATCTTCTTCACAGGGTCCCAGTATAGGAAGATTGGCAGCTCGCAGTAACAAGAAGTGATTCGGTGTTAAAGTCTCAGGCGCGTTCGGGTCCACTGAGACATGTGTAAGTGGTCGTTGGTTCACTATATATTCTACTTCGGCCAATACGGTGTTAAATATCTCCTCTCGTGGCGCCTTGGTGTGTAGAGTGTACGCCATTGCTGATTTGATGGTGCGTACCATCCTCTCCCATGCTCCTCCGGCAGATGGGTTACCAGGCGGGATGAACTTCCACTCCATCCGTTGTTGTAGACCGTAGGCTCGAAGTATAGGTAGCCACTCCTTATGGGCTTCTTGGAGTTCAATGGCCGACGCTCTGAAGTTCGTTGCGTTATCTGAATACATAACGCGAGGCCACCCACGTCGCGCCGCGAATCGGCGTAACGCGAGTAGCGCGCTGTCGGCGGAGAGGCTGTGCACGGATTCCAAGTGCACCGCTCGTGTTGTGAGACAGGTATAGAGAGCGATCCATCTCTTCTCTCTTCTGCGTCCGATGGTGACATATACAGGGCCCGCATAGTCCACGGCTGCGCAGGTAAACGGTCGTTCGTATGCCGTTGTTCGTTCAGGTGGTAAATCTCCATGCGGCTGTACGCGTGGCGTCGCTCGGCGTAATATACAGATTGCGCAAGTTCGGGCGATGGACTTTACGACGGGTCGCAGGTGCAGAATCCAGTATTTCTGTCTCAGCTCGTTCACGATCGCTTCGTTGTGTATATGCGCTGATTTCTTGTGTGTATGTGCGATCAGTAAGCGCGTATACACATCCCGTCCGTCAAGTATAACGGGCCTTGATGCAGTGTATTGAACTGGAGCGTTTCCTAGACGAGTCTTCATTTTCAACAAACCATCGCGGTCGATTTCAGGTGCTAATTGATATAACCTCGATCTTTTATCAATTTCTTCGCCGCGGCTGAGTGCTCTTAGTTCGTCAGGAAAGCTTCGACGTTGACTATTTTGTTGCCACATATGTTCCGCTCGATGTATGTGTGCAAGTTCTAATTTCTTCGTTCGGTCGCGACTTCGCAGCTTTTCTATAAATAGCAACACATAGGCTGTGCTATTAATGAGGCGTTCGTAACTGCTGAAGCGGTTGATGTCTGGTAATACTGATGCTGGGTCTCGTTCTGTTCGTGTAGCATGAGTCATAGCGGTCTTGATGTTCTTGCGTTCCGGTAGGTTCTCTCTTTCAGTAGCGGTGACGTCGTTCAGGTTCTGTGGCCAATCTCGTTCGGGTAACCGCAGAAATGCCGGTCCTTGGTACCACCGATCGTCGATGGTGATGCGCTGGCTCGGTTTACAGCGCGTTCCATCGTCCGCCACGTTGAAATTAGTCGGCAACCATCTCCACGATTGTCGGCTTGTAAGTTCGGCGATCTCGGCTATGCGGTGACTGACAAACGGTCGATATTGTCGTGCGTCATCCCGTAGCCATGACAACGTAGTTTTTGAATCCGTCCAGTATGTGATGTCATCTGCAGTGTAACGCTGTTCTTTCAGGATAGTTTGAGCGAGGCGCGCGGCGATCAAAGCAGCGCTCAGCTCCATCCTTGGCACCGATAATATCTTTAATGGTGCGACTCGCGTTCGACTTGCGGCTAAGCTGACGTGCACGTCATTTCCGACTTCAGTGCGCCAGTAGGCCACGGCGCAGTAGGCTTCGGTACTTGCGTCGGAGAAAACGTGCAGCGTTCGACGTGTCGGATCCCTCGGCGAGTCGTACTGACGAGGTATTCTTAGTTCGGCGATGTATTTCAGGGCTTTCAGCCACTGAAAAAATGCTTCGGTGTCTTCTCGTTCTAACTCTTGATCCCAGTGCGTGCCCTTCGCCCAGACACGCTGTAGCAAGATCTTAGCGCTGATCACATACTGCGCGATGAGTCCTAGCGGGTCGTAGACAGACATAACTGTAGATAGGACTTGTCTCTTCGTTGGCGCTCGATCGCAGTTCTTGATGTCTTCTGGCACGCGTAGTAGTTTCGTGTTAAAGCTAAGCGTGTCTGTGCTAGGGTCCCACACCATGCCTAGCACCTTCTGTGATTTTTCGCCTAGCATCGTCGTAGGTTCGCTTGATCGCAGTTCGTTCGGTAGTTCTTCGATCAATTGACGATTGTTGCTAGCGAAGCCTCGCAGGTTGAATCCTCCCTCGGCGTGTGACTCGCGTACTTGCTTGACAGTTCGATGCAAGTCCTCCTCGGTCTCATAGCTAGCCACGTAGTCGTCCATGTAGTGGTTGTTCTTGATATCATAGACTGCCTCGGGGTATCTCGTTCGGTTGTCTTCGGCGTTCTTGTTGCGTACAAGATGTGCTAAACATGGGCTGCTCACGCATCCGAACAGCACTCGTGTTAACTTGTAGATGTGCGGCGTGCGGTCTCGTTCGTTATTCCTCCATAGGAATAGCTGGCTGGCTTGATCTTCATGCTTCAGATGTATTCGCATGAACATATCTTGAATGTCCGCTGTCACGGCGAATGGATTCTCTCTGAAGCGCAGCAATATTCCCAGCAGGCTCTGAAGAAGGTCTGGACCGCAGAGAATGAAGTCGTTGAGACAAAACCCTTGACATTTTGCCGCAGCATCGAAAACAGCACGCATTTTTTGCTTCTGTAGGTTAACTACAGGAAAATGCGGTAGATAAAAGGTAAGATCGCTGACCGGCGGCTCGTTCAAACGTACGGCGTAACCCTTTTCGATTAAAGCTCTTATTTGCTTGCAGTAATCTTCGGCGAACTTCGGGTCGCGTCTCATTCGCGATTCAAGGTTCAATAACCGCGAATGCGCCGTAGTGTAGCTGGCCGGTAGTTTGACGTCATCTGTAGCCCACAGCTGTCCAACTTCATAATGATCTTCATGTTTCACGACGCTCGAATTGAAAAGGTCGACAGCTCGTTGATCCGCGGGCTTGACGTTGTCCTTGCTCGAAACTCCCAAAGCTTCTATCGCCCAGTGTTTCTTTAATTGTTCATCGAGTTCTTCTTGTTCAACGCGACAATGCAGTACAACTTGTTCGTTCGTTCTGATTATCTTCGGCCGAAATCCGAAGAAACACCATCCCAAGCGGCAGCGTATGGCGGCGGGTTCGAGTTCGCCTGCCATCCTTATCTCGTGCGGTATGCATAGCTGCCAGTGGTCGCCTCCGATGAGCATTTGCGGTACTCCCGTAGTGTAGCATTCATCGGCGAGGTCCTTGAGATGTTCGTACTTGATCATATCGGCTTTGTTTATGATCTGGCTGCGTAGTCCGATTCCGCGTACTGTTCGCAGCGTGATGTCGTAGCCTGTTCCGCCTCGCGCTGACCGTATCTTCGCCTTAACGGTAGCTGTGTTCGTTCGGTGCGCGATATCGCCTATACCGCGCACGCATAGCGGTGAAACAGGGCCAGACAATCCGATCTGTTCGGCGATGTCCTCCTCGATAAGGCTCAGTGTCGAGGCGTCGTCCAACATCGCGAAGATGTGTGCTTCTCCGCCCGGGCCGCTCACGGTGACGGGCAGTACTTTAAGTAGCACATTAGCAGGTTCGATCCCCGAGGTAACGTATATGCGAGCGGTATCTGGATCATTCTGCTCGTTCGGTTCACGTGTTATCTCGGCCTGCGTGGCGCGCGGTGCGCGCGTGGTGGGGGCGTGGCCTGTCCTCTCTCCTATAGAGTACACCGGCGCGGTCGTAGTGAGATGTACTGCGGCTTCAGTCTGTACTTCTTGCTTATCTGCGTGTAGCAAGCGATGGTGGGGATGCGGACAGCCTGGTACGTCGCATTTCTTCGCTCGGCAGTACTGGCGCTGATGTTTGTCGTTGAGGCAGCGAAAACACACCCTGTTCAGTCGCGCCCAGTCCCATCTCGCTCCGACGGGTTGGGCAGCTAATTTGCGGCAATCTGTCGTTCCATGAGTTCCTCCGCAATATAAGCAGATTGCGCGCGGGTTCCTCGTGGTGGCGTTCGTGGTATATACCACTTTCGAGGACAACGGCTGCGACGAGCGCGACTGGGACAGAGCAGGGCGGGCAACCGGTCGGTTCGTGTTGCGCTCATACCGCGCCTGCGCTGACACGGCGTTCGATGTCGCGGTAGCAGTCCGTCGCGATGTTAGAGGGGCTCTGGCGTGCGAGTATTTCATTTCCTGCTCGCTCTCGTACATCAGGAAGTCCGACAGCTGGACTATTTCAGCTTCGTCTGAGTAGCGGTGTGCGCGGGCGTAGTCACACCATCGGCTTCGTAGATGGGGGCTCAGGCGGTCGGTGATTTCCCTTATTAGCATGGGATTATCGGCGTAGTGACGGCGGTCGATGTCCATAACTGTAGATACTATGTTTGCGATCTTGATTGCGAAGTTATTTAGGTCATGCGCTGTCGGCCCGACGGTAGGCAGCCGACGCAGGTCTTCTAGTGCTTGGTCGAGTAGTACTTCGCTCCTTCCGTACTGTTTCTTCAATATGCGCATGATGAGGTCTGGACGAGTAGCTGTAGCCAGGACGTGCTGGACGCAAGCCTTGGCTTCTCCTTTCAGCGCCACTCGCAGTCTCGCCACGTTCTCGTACTCGGTGAACTTGTATCTTGTCGCTGTCTCGTTGTATGTGTTATAAAAACTGCGCCACTCGCTGACATTACCATAGAAAGCAGGTAATTCGTATATTTCTTTCGGTGCAGGTCTCGCAGCCCTCTGCATTTTTTCAAATATCTCGAACATACTGGCGGCGATGCTCTCCTGTGTCGAGATGTGCGTTCTTGGAGTTCTCGCATCCGGACTCGGCGAACGCGAGTACTGTTGCCTCCTTCTCGCGGAGGTCTTCGGTTCGGGGGTGAACGGCCTTTCACGTCCATAGGCTCGTTCGGGTTCAGGCGAGAGTGACCTTTTCCGTTCGCGGGTCCTCTCTAGTTCGGGGCTCGGCGATCGCTCAGCAGGCCTCCTCGTTCTCGGAGTCTCGAACATCGAGCGTGGTTCAAGGTTCGGTGCTCGACGTTTCGATACCGGCTCGCGTGTCTCGTACGCCCAATCCTCAGGTTCATAATTCCTCGTAAGCGCCTCAGGTTCCGCGGCCTCGATCCCCAGCCGCAACGCTTCGAGTTTTTTGTTCAATGCTTCCGCTTCGCTTAGAAGTCTTCTTTGTTTTCCCCGTAATTGTTGCATAAGTTCAATGCTTTTGTTCCATGGTTCTATTGTTCGGCGTGGTGCGAAGGATACTTGTCGTGTCCGATCATCCTCGCGAAGTTCCCGTTCCGTATAAGTTCGTACGGAGTCGTCGTTCGGCGCGCTCGTTGGCGCTATAGCGCTTGCGGCACGTGTGTCCAGCGCCGTGGGCGCCGGGCGACTAACTGTGCGCGCATGTTCTAGCGCTCGCTCGAGTGTAAGCGTTCCCCCGTCGGCCGGTTGCGATGTGGGCGGGGCTAATGGCTCGCTCCCCTCCATATGCCCACGTGCGTCGCCGGCCTCACTGCCGTCAGTACTGCACTCGTCCTCAGTGCGCGAGGCCCTGGCTCGTTTCATTTCGGCGGCCTCCGCTCCAGCCGCTAGAAAGCGTCTTCGTTCTTCATCGTCGTGAATCGACGACATTGATCTCGTCGTGATTCTTCTTCCCGTCATCGCTGCGGTGCTAAGGTTCCGGGTTCGTGCACGCAGTCGATGTCTCAGCTTCAGTCTGAGGGGTCCGGGAACACGATGCGGAGTTTCAGTAGATCGGTCGCTGCGTGTATCCGCTGAGTCAACCATCCGTAGTTCGGTCCGAAGTGGTTGACGTTGCTCGCAGAGGTTCGGACTGGTTCGCTATCCGACGCTCGAAGGACCAAAAATATTGAGTACAGCGTACCCAGCATTGCCTGCCGACAACTCAGTTGGCAGAGCTCGGATACACGTAGGCCGGATCTACTGATGAGGAGGGCTGGAGCGGCAGGAGGGCTTTTTCCGATTAATAGGCAGGTTCCATTTTTCTTCTTTTTATTGTTCCTCTCTTGGTGGAGGTCAGCTTGACACTGCTCCATAGAAAACGCGTCGCGTATATATACATCACTGGCTGTGATTTTCAGCCAATCATAAAAACATGTCGACCAATCAAAAGGCAGCGTATTTCTGTTTCATGAAATCTCAGTCTGTTCCGTTCACTAATTCTGTTGGTCCGTAAATGCTGCGCGTTGATTGGTGGACTTCACATTGGTCGATTTATACTAGCCTACTTTCGCTAAGTTCTAATCACGTTTACCTAATTTTAATTAATCCATGCCGTAATGTTTACAATCATTGTTTGTAAATAAATACTACACGTGGTTATCCAACGTTTACAACAAAAACACATGCGGAGTTGTTTACATTCTAAACAATAGGCGCTCGGATCTTCTATTGTTCCCGGTCTACCTGCAATGTTTTGGGTTAAAACCTTTATTTTAAACATTGCGTTGGGTTATTGACCCAAGGGTCTATTGTATCATTTGAATAGGTAACTGACCTATATTTAACGGGCTATACAGTTACATTTCTTACGTAAATTAAGTTCTAGCGAGGTATCGAATGGTTCATACATAGTACAAAATGCGACATTTTAAATCTTATACGCTAAGTTCAGGCGATTAATATCAGCCAATAGGCGACTTCCAAGGTTCGGCTCATACATTTGCGTTCATGAAATTGCTTATACATTACTGATCACTTATATCTAACTTAATTACGTGAGGATCATTTATTTACATGATTTATCTTATTTCTAGGCGTTCATCGGTCGTGACGTCGTGTCGCTAACAATTATTATTCTTTAATTAATGTGAACAATGTATATTTTGTGTGACATTTTTGTTTTTGACATGTGTTTTATTCTTTGATATGTCTAGATTAAGATTATTATTATGATTTATTACCATTTTTACTAATTTTATGAAGATGTATTTGCTATGTATTTAATGTGTAATTTTGTTTTGATTTGTGTTTTAAAACATATATTTATTTATTTCCAAAAACAAGAATAAAGTATGAATACAGTAAAAATAAATTAATTAATTATAAATAAAAAATTTGCCCCAGGTCCTGCTGGGGAGGTAGAGTGCCCAGAAGGCTGGCCGCATTGCCGCGCTGGACTGCTATGCTGAGTCTTTGCGTGAAATACTGGCCAGCCCTCTGGTCACCCAACGCCTCTATAAGGCGCTTGGAGATGTCCCTATAGAGGCGCCGCGCACTTGGCCCCCACGGCCCTAGTGTTTCTACCCCAAACGTCGCAAATATGTAGCTGCTACCGAGGGCAGCATATTTGCGACGCTTGAGGTCTTCTGCTAAGGATGCCGCCGCACCAGCATTAACACTGGTGCTTGGAGTATGGGACGGCGCCAGGGTATCTACACATGTAGCATCCCAGACAAGGGGCCGACCCATACTCCAAGGCAACAACGTCATCCCATCGGGCCTTTTGCCGTCGTCCCTAACCAGTCCGTTGGGCTCAAGGACTGCTGGTACCTTGGCAGTGACAAGGGCCCTTCGGATGACGTCGTTAATGCTGGCATGGCGTGGGATTCTCCCAGCGCTCCGACTACATGAGAGGCCGTGGTGGCCCAGACTATCTACCATAGCCCCACATTGACATCTGTGGGGCATATTTGTTGATGCCCCTATTCTAAGGCACGCGGACAACCGGAAGGTATTATTGTCCAGCAATGTGCCTATTGTGGAGGATGGGAGGGCCTGCAGCCACAAACCCGACTCCCATTCCGCGGTTGCAATGAGACGAGCTCGATCTGCCGGACCAAGCGCCGTGTCTAATAGGCCGGTCTTGGTTAGACGACAGAGAGGCTCGTCCCACTTTTGTACATTAAAGAATTTGAATCTTGAATCTAAGGTTCTTTTCTTAAACGCTCTTTTCTTAAAGGTTTGAAGGCCGCGCATGCGCTTGCGACAGTTCGTTCCAAAGTTTAGCTGTGCGAGGCAGGAAGTTACCTACGGGAAAAGCGCACTGTATTTCTTTATTAACATAAACATATACAGTGACATAAATCCAAAGTCCCACAAAACAATTTACGACTGGTCATTTGTAATCACTTGACCGTTTTGCATGCTAATGTGTTTTTAAAGTACAATGTTTGCTTACCTACATTTACTAATTACTGGAATCCAATTGGATATAATTAAAAAACCATAGTGTCGGTTAAAAGTGCGTTATTTTTATGAATAGGTACGCGTGTTTTCTTACTGTAAAAAAGACGGATTTATTAACATTTAGATCAGGAAATATGTAGTTCAACAGCATGTTTGTCTATGGATTTCAGAGCGCTATACTGCGTTTTAAATTCTAGAGGTTAGAGTATGTTTTTTATAAAGGTTATAGTAAAATATAGATTTAATCACACATTAAATAAGGTAACTCACTTGATTTATATTTCTTATTAATTGTTGGTAACTTTTTAATAAAGGTATACTAGTTTGTTTTGCTTGAGTTTTTTTTATGTTTC
The DNA here is from genome assembly GCA_025490895.1 of Thaumatotibia leucotreta. NCBI lineage: Eukaryota > Metazoa > Arthropoda > Insecta > Lepidoptera > Tortricidae > Thaumatotibia > Thaumatotibia leucotreta. The sequence goes on along the minus strand of JALPQI010005213.1, from coordinate 12,515 downwards.
TTCAATTAAGTGTGGTGAAGAATTTTGTGTTTCACTTGGCAGCAAAGTTTGTCCAACGGTAATTCTCAAAATAGTGGCATCGTACCCTGCCGTTATGTTTTTGAATAGAAAGTATATGAAATATGTACGTTGCACATATAATATTTTTTTTACAGATAGACACTAATATTACACATCGAGGCCAAAACAGTATTTTTCTATAGATATAGTACTTTTCTAAAAAAAAAATCAAGAATGCCGTTTTCTACTGTACCCTGCCTTGTCCAAACACGACACTGCTCAAGTTTTAGCTCTTTAGATTATTTAACTACAGTTGTATGATAATGAAACTTGGTTTTTAATAGAAAGTACACTATAACATTATTAAATATGACGTTATACAGGATATTTAGATTACTTTTAACATAAATATTCACGTTCGAAGTTTGTCCAGCGATATTTTCTCTGTATCCTGTGCGTTCGCGGTATTGCACCTCACACACACATAGAAAGTCTTATTGAGAACCTAATTGATGCAAAACACGTCTTCAGTATGGTTCTAGCCGCTGGTAGAAAGGTTTCTGCACAAGGTGCACTTGTTTTGTGTCGACAAGTTTTTGAAGTGTGACGTTCGGAGTTTGTAACAGGTATGTACACTTTATCCTGGCATGCTTATTTTAAAATATTAATACGGCTGGTTTCTTACTTATACTATTTTAATATTCCATTAAGGTATAACTACATATACTAAAATTATGGTATTTGTATTATTAACAGTTTAGGAGATAATATCTAGTTAGTCGACTTTTCACTGTACCCTGTGTAACTTTATCCCGCAATCACTCTGCAGGGTAAAGTGACTGTTGACAGGATAAAGTGAAAAAAGCTATATATAAAGTTTTTACTAACTTGCACTATATGCAGGTAATTATGTATGTATGTTTGAGGGTATCATGTCTTTCTACAGAATTTAATTTTCCCGAATATCACCTGACAACCCACTTTTCGCAGATGATTCACTTGGCGTACTAACATTTGCCAACTTCCATTTGGTTCCTCTTTCTCTTTCAGTGGTATGCATCTCTAAGTATTCTGCTGACGATCCTTTGAGTTCCCTCGTGTGTTGCTTGGCGATCCAGGGCCTGATCACGACATTGGAGTCACCTTTAAACGTCTGGTATTTGGATGATGGGAGGTGATTCCAATATCGTGCTCAATGACGACCGTAGACTTTCGCGAACCTTGTGATCAATAGGCTTAGACGTAAATTCTTGGAAGTGCGAGTTTTATGCCTGTAGCCCTGTCAGACTTCGAATCTGTCTTGTCCCGGGTATCATCAGAGTAGTGGGATGGAGTGAGCTCGGAGCTTTAGGCTAAGACGGTGGCTTTAAGGGCTGCATATGAGCGTTTAGAACAGGCTATCGGAACATGTGCCGTTGGTGCTACTACGCTACTGCCTTACCAGTACAACACCGCGCATAACTTACACTTTCACCATAATCTCAACATGGATGTTTTAACAAGGGACAGTTAAATATGACAATTCGCTTAAGCAAGGGTTAGGAACTGTCTTAAACATCCAATTTGGCGAAATACAGTAGTGCAAAGCAACATTCCCTATTCGTTTCGGAGGTCTTGAGATTCGCTGTATGCGGGACACTAGGGTCGTAGCGTTCCTTACCTCCTCTCATGAGTCGGCAGGTATTTTTGCTAAAATTTTATCTATAAGCCTACCTTTTGTGTGGAAGGCTCTGGATGTGGGATCGGTTCGCTCTTTGAGGGAAGCGTATCCGGACAATCCCAATTCTCAAAAGCTATGGGCTGATGTTTTGCGCTCATTTAGCAGCATGCTGGAAGGTGCTAGTGTTGTGGAGGATGTCGTTCGGTTTAAAGCGATAAGGCAGCCTGAGTTCTGAGCCTGGTTGCATGCACTACTTTCGCCACAACTGGGAAAGGTGCTCGATCACGATACATTGAGAATGGGTGTTGCCTTGATACTGGGATCCAAGGTGTGCGAACTCCATCTCTGCATATGCGGAGCGTCAGTAGAGGTAAATGGGCACTAAGGACTGAGTTGTTCCCGTTCTACGGGTCGTTTTTCAAGACACCATGTGATTAATGACTTGGTTGCGGCTCTCGGCAAATGTTCCCTGCATAGCGGAGCCTCAGGACTTGAGCCGTACAGATGGCAAGAGACGGGACGGCTTAACGCTGGTACCCTGGGCATTGCCAGGGCCATGGCGGCCCCTTGCCCGCTACCTGCTGTGGGATGCTACGTGTGTGAGTACATTTGGGCCTTCGCATCTGTCGCAGACATTGCAAAGGTTCCAGGTGCGGCCGCTGAGAACGCCTCCAGGATCAGACATCTGAAACCAACTTGCAACTTGGAACCAGCTTACGATTCTGTTCCCCGTTCCAGTTCTCACCGTGTTCAAAGAATCACGCTTGCCGTCCAGCGCGGTAAAGCTGCAAGCTCGTTTGGAAAGGGTCATCAATAATGTAAACAATCCTAAAACCCTGCATTATTTCATAATCACGCACTTTTAGAACACAATTTAAAACGTTCAACCTTGAGTTCACATACATTTTTCCGGATACTACAGGTACATATATATAAATATTAGGGCGTAAAATCATAACGGTCGATGTATTTTAAGTTAAGGTTCCATAAAAGAGTTGAATTATTAGTGGTAAACTTGATTTTTTTATTTAAACTCTCTCTAACCTGCCACATTTTCCCTACTACCCTGTCTTGTCACTTTCTCCTGTATGTCTAAAATTTCAACTCGCCATAACTTCTACGTGTTTACGACTAGTTTGTTCCCTTTCACAAATTTGGTATCTTGGAAGAACTCAAAAACATATTCTAATCGAAAAAGCTAAAAAAAAACCACTTTAATTTTTTTCATTTACTTTACCCTGCCGATGCCACTTTTATGACAACAACCCCCAACTCTCATGCCTTAAAACATTAGCAGTGCTCAAGATTCCAAATTTTGAACCTATCGCTGCGCTCGCGATTCAAGTCTTGGAACCTTTCGCTGGCTCTGGTCTTAATATTAGCACGAGAGTTGAACAATGCTATAACTATTAATCCTTTTCTTGGCAATTTAGATATCTTATAACGGCAAAGAGGTTATCACACTTTTTTTTTAATTATGCCAAAGTTAATAAAAATCATTTCCTTAAATCCCATTAAAATTTTAGTATGACTGTATTTCTTCAATAAAACGCCTACCAAAAGTGAACGGAAAGTGACTCAATGAACAAACGATGCTATATTTACTGGCAAGGCGATGGATGTCTTGCGATGCACACAAACTTTGATAACTACCTAAGGCCAGTCTAGAACCATGTTAAAATAACTAACAGTAAAAGAATTCATACAATGTGATTTATAACGTCACTTAAGACTTAACACGTCCCCAGTTTCCTAAGGTTCTAATTGGTGAACTGCTAGTTGGCTACTACAAAATTACTTCCGAAGTATAGAAATGTTCGCTATTTAGATCTGTGAAGAAATTATAAGAATTAAATAAACGCCAAAAACGCTTTTAAAGTTCCCCAACTATTAAAATCAAGGATTGTGCAGCTCCCAACAAGTATTGAACTAGAGTTGGGACCACGCAAATTATAGGCACCCTTAGATATCGAGTTGCGGAAAATGGCCAGAATAAATACAGAATAAGTACAATACAAAAGTTGATTTTGTCCCAATCACTGTCCTTTTAGGACCATTAACAGTGATTTGTGAATTTAAAATGTCTATCGCTTGCATCTTGCGAGTTGCCTTTTTAGGAAATGGAATGTTTATTGCGCAATAAGATATTGAGTTTTACAAGATATTTTTGCGTGAAACGTTTCATGGCTTTATTTATGTTTAGGTTTATAAATCTAATTCCAATGGATGGAATTTCATTTTGTGGACACATGATTTCAATAGTAGATTATACACCAAGGGGATAAAGCACTGTTTTATGTCACGGGCGCGATATAGAATACTGAGTCCTGAGTGTAGTGAGGGATTTAAGCGCCCAAGACAAAAACAGTTTTATTCCCGAGTTATATACTCTACTTTTCACACCTTATGCGAGACAATAAAAAACAGGCTTAGGTAATACTAAGTAGATAATATTTATTGCAGCAAATTAATAGGTAGTATTGAAATTCCCTTCTTCTACCTAGCCTTATCCCGGCCTTTGCCAGGGTCCGCTTTCCTGCTACATTTCCTCCACTTTTCGCGATTCTGGGCATCTTCTACTGTATGCCCATGCACACTCATGTCAGCCTTCACGACATCTAGCCATCGCTTCTTTGGTCTGCCGCGGGGTCGGGGCCGGGGGCCGTCAAGGGCTATTATGGTTAATGTATATAAGGTTAAGGTGTATTATGTTTCCTACGTAGTCAGAACAATATTTTGGGACATTTTTTTTCTCCTATTAGAATCGAAAGAGCTCGTAATCCTGAGTAGAACAAGCCCAAACTTGTCCGAATTAAATAACAAAGTGATTTCAACAACGTTTTGTGAAAACGTCAAAATATCTTTTCTGGTAATAAAATAACAGGTTCAGCTAGTTTTCTAGCACATGTTGTACACGATTATTGAAATTGCTTTTATCTAATCAAATTTTTCGAGTCGACTGCCTTCCAATGTTCATATGCTCCAATAACCAGCCCCGGAATATTCTAAGCGAGTTTCAGGGCTGGGCGGAGCGCCCAGCGGTCCGTGAGAGCGTAGGATATAACATAATGTGATACGTGTAACTATTCAATAATTGTAGATTGTGTCATAGGCTGCGACCTGCGACCATATATAAGGTCTTAATTTATTAGATGCGGATATTTTTACAGCTGATAGTACTCGGTCTCTGGAGTACATTAAACCGTGAAACATTATAGCTTTTACGATGTTTTTTTGGAGAAAACGGAAAAAACAAATTTGCTACGTAAAAACACCCTGTTTATGTGATTATTAAATGAAAACTCATTGAACAGATTCTAGTACCTCTTTTACGTACCATTTAACTGGAACTGGCCACTTCACGTCGATAAATTAAATACTTGATTGTCAATGTCATGTTATTTTCCGTTGGATTGTGTCGTTTGATGACAAGACAGTGTTATTGTGACATGTGATAATGCACATGATGATTTTTTTTAGACGAAATTATAATTATTTTTTTTGTTAGGAAAATTAAATCAAAAAAGTTACATGAAAAGATTTCTTAATTTATATTTAAAGTTAATTATTTTAATGTAAAGTATCATGTGTTAAAATAATTATCTGCATCTAATAAATTAGGACCTTATATAACATGGACGTCTAACGCCAGCTCAAAAATGCCTCCGAACACAATTGTTCAATGAGGGTTTTCTGGAAAACGTATGCCACTAGTTGGCGCCACTTAGCCGTAAGGTCCCGCTAAGAAACACATTTTTCTAGCTCCAAAGAAAAACTAACTAGAAGGTATTTTAATTTTTTTGTATACCTAATTTTATTAACTCATACGACACATTTAAACACGAAACTATAGGCGCTCTGAGAATTTATACAAGTTTCTGGACCTGACGCCTCAGTGCTGCCGCCCTGGTGAACGTTATTTCAGAAAACTCTCATTGTGCCAAGATGGGCAGGACATAGCGCTTTTCTTAACACCGCGCATATTTCGGCGCAACTTTTTTGACAAAAAATGTTTATTGAATATCGCCAATCAAAACTTTGACGGACCAATCGCAACTATTTATAAATGGCGGTTTATGTTTTTATAGGTTGATATTGAAATTTATTATCGTCATGTATTGAAGAGGGGGTGACACTTGTCAACTAAAATTCAAGACCGTTTTTGAAAGGCAATTTAGTATGGCGTGCGGTTTCCATGTTTTATTTCTTAGTAGGTCATAGGTATCAAAATTATGAATTTCTAGGGCGTTAATTTGAAACCCGAATGAAGCAATGGATTCCTAAAGTGAAATTCTTAGCTTACTGAGAAATAAGGGTGAACGCTCAAGATGAAAATAATTTTGATACCGTGTGACACATACCTACTGTTTTTCACATCACCTATGAGAAAATAAACTATATGTATATTACGTTATAAATATTAGTAAAATAATAAATAATAAAAAAATAATATCTTAGGACACACAAATCGACCGAGCGCCACGGTAAGCTCAATTAAGGCTTGTGATGTGGGTACCAGGCGACGATAATATGTAATAGATACATTTGATATGCCAAAGAAAAAATACGGATTTAACCGACGCCGGAGGTGGGATTTGAACCCACGTCCTCAGCTTTCGCGGCTGATGCCGAAACCACTCGGCCACTCCAGCAGTGTTATTCACTAAGAAAACTGCCTTGCTATCAGCGCTCTGGCAGCGCTGCGGCAGCGTCGAGCCTAAAAATGGTATTCACTAATGCACTTTAAACGACACTAGCGCTCGGCGATGAATGCGGCGTGAGCTGGAACTACACTGCGTCGAGAGTTACCGCCTACGTTCGACGACGAGCTGTTCTACGTTAGTGAATACCGTTTTTCGCAGCGCTGCGCTCAACGTCGAAGTGAAGGCTGTCTCGTCGTCGAGCTCGTTGATGAACGCAGCGTCGAATGTGTGAATAAGAGAATAGCACAGCAGCTTTTACTCGTGCTATTTGACACTTTCCCACTTGCATAAATACTTCGTCGTGTGTCTGGTATGCAGAGATCGGAATTCTAGTAGCATTTTTGAGCTGTTATAGGGACATCTCATTTATCGACTACCGATATTCATAATTATATCGCTTAATACAGAACACAATGTTGAATAGCGATTTGCAATGAAAACAGTGAAAAGTTAATATGTAATAAATTAATAATTTTAAATTGAATCAGTTCAGTTCAATATTTTGACATATATTAATTTTATTTTCATAGTTTGTTTCAGTAACAAGTTGGTAGTTGATAAATATAGCTCGATGTTTTTCTAGCTAGAACGAGAGATTGACAAAATTAAACATCGACATAACTACTATCGATGAGTACATCCTGTATGCTTAGCACATGATTGTTATGTCAGTATGTCGCCGCGAGACAGATTCTCCATCTTTTACTAACTATATGAATAAAAGAGGGATGGATAGTCTATCTCGCGGCGACATATTGTCGCACTAATCCTGTGCTAAGCCTACTGTTCTCATAAAAATGCTAACTCCGCAAAAACAGGTAACCAACAAATACAGGACCCATCTAGGCTTTGTTACACGACTGCCAAAAGGAGAGTATATGTGTTCAGCCCCTATGTATGTTTCATATTTTCTTTAAACGCGCAGATCTTCGCGATCACTTAACCATTTTTAATAGTGTAAGGTATCATTTGAATCCTCGTGACGTGGCGGGTAATATAGGATATGTGACGTCACGATAAAAACAATATGGCGGCCTAGAAATTCAATATTGTCTAACCAAAAAAAAAAAATATGAGGGAAACCTATCGAGTTTGGTATCAAAATGAAGAGCTTCAAACAGCGATTACTAACATGTATATAACTTATAGGTTTGTTACTTATTCTAGAACAGCCAGATTTATTAAAATATAATTAAAGCGCAAAGAATAGTATGTCATCTAAATGCTATGATTTGGGTATCAAATTAAAGCATTTTGTATGCAGATTGTAAATATACACACAAGTTATATGTTTAATTATATGTTTGAAGAGAAAACTCGAAATGTTCTACATCGCACTATTGAAGTTTTTCTTCAATGCCCGAGCCATGACAGGACTGTCACAGTTGACCGCTAAGTGTGTATGAAACAGATACATTGTATATACGCGCTTGTGGTCAAGGGGTAAAATGCACGGCTGCTACGCAGCGGTCGTGGGTTCAATCCCCGGCTCGTAACCGATAATTTTTTCAAATAAAACTTGTATACGATATATCGTTTGATCAGTCACAATTGATTTCGATACAAAATAGACTCTCGGGCGATATCTTTTTTTTAAACGGTTTTTATTAACTTCACCGCGTATCAACTGTCGTCGATGCATCAAATCTTGTGATCGATTTTTCGACCACTTTTACAACACCGAAATCAATAAAATTTGGAACTATTATTAGGTCCCCATGACAATGCAATATTATAATATTTGTATCCTCGTATCCTCAAAGCCTGATGCTGCAGACGTACTGCTTACCTTAACCGAGAGTGTTAGACACGTGAAAATGAAAGTATAGCATGTTTGGCATAATCAAATACAAACAGCCTGATCTTGACTTCCAACTCCTCACTCCTGATGCTGCAGTACTGCCTACAATAACCGCAAGGTTTATCTTTTATCGATATCTTGATTTTAAACAAGTTCTTTAGATATTGTTAAGCAGAAACATGCGAATTTAATACTAACGTCCGACTCCTCAAATCTGATACTCCAGTTACTGCCTGCCAGAACCGCTAGGTTTAGAGATATGTAGATCTTGAAGTACTGCTTTACATATTTGGTAGAAACATACGGATTTCATTATCATCATCATATCAACCGAAAGACGTTCACTGGTGAATATAGGCCTCCCCCAAAGATTGGCATAAGGACCGGCCCTGTGCCACCCGCATCCAGCGACTTTTACTTAGTCATGATTCCACCTTGTGGGAGGCCTACCCACGCTGCGCCTTCCGGTACGTGACCGTCCCTCGAGAACCTTACCGCCCCAACGGCCAAGGGTTCCAGATGCAACGAGCACCGCCCACTGCTACTTCAGTTTAGCGATTTGAAGAGCAATATCGGTTACTTTGGTTCTGCTGCGGAAGGTCTCATTTCTAATCCGATATCGCAGAGAGACTCCTAGCATAGCCCTCTCCATTGCCCTTTGGGTGACATTGAGCCTTCTTATGAGGCCCATTGTAAGCGACCACGGTGTAGTACCGTATGTCATCACTGGCAACATGCATTGATCAAAGACTTTCGTCTTCAAACCCTGCGGAATATTGAACGAAAAGATACAGACGGATTTAATACTGACTTCCAACTCCTCAAACATGATGCTGCTGAGACACGTGCCACTGCCTGCCATAACTCCCAGCCCTCCAGCTGATAGAGTGACAGTGTGAGTTGATCGCGTAGGGAGAGCCGTCGGGCCTGCGGCCCTCCAGCTGATAGAGTGACAGCGTGAGTGGTTCGCGTAGAACGAGCCGTCGGGCCTGCGGCCCTCCAGCTGATAGAGTGACAGCGTAAGTGGATTGCGTAGGGCGAGCCGTCGGGCCTGCGGCCCTCCAGCTTATAGAGTGACAGCGTGAGTGGTTCGCGTAGAACGAGCCGCCGGGCCTACGGCCCTCCAGCTGATAGACTGACAGCGTAAGTGGATCGCGTAGGGCGAGCCGTCGGGCCTGCCGCCCTCCAGCTGATAGAGTGACAGCGTGAGTGGACCGCGTAGCGTAGGGCGAGTCGTCGGGCCTTCGGCCCTCCAGCTGATAAAGTGACAGCGTGAGTGGTTCGCGTAGAACGAGCCGTCGGGCCTGCGGCCCTCCGGCTGATAGACTGACAGCGTGAGTCGATCGCGTAGGGCGAGCCGTCGGGCCTGCGGCCCTCCAGCTGATAGAGTGACAGTGTGAGTGGACCGCGTAGGGCGAGCCATCGGGCCTGCGGCCCTCCAGCTGATAGAGTGACAGCGTGAGTGGATCGCGTAGCGTAGGGCGAGCCGTCGGGCCTGCGGACTTCCGGTTGGTCGACTGACAGTATGAGTTTATATTTCATAGTCTCTCTAGTATGATGTGTACAATATAAAAATTTCAACTTGATCTTATGTAAGGTATTGTATGAATACTTAACACGTCTATTTGAGACACTTCGGGCATTCAAGCTGACATTTCTTCGGAGTCTTCATATTCACTAAAAGGTTTCAAATAAATAAAATAATTAAAAAATTCAAAAACACGACTGCCGTTTTAAGCGAACTGAAAAGTAACAAATAATTCTTTTTTCAGGTTTTTTATTGTGAGCGTATCTACATAAGTATAGGCGCTTGTCTTATTACTTACAATATTTTGTTTTGATTGCAGTCGGGGAACCTTTCATTACGGAAAATATAAATGTATGGAGGTTCCCCGACTGCAATTGAAACAAAATATTGTAAATAATAAGAGAAGCGCCTATACTTATGTAGATACGCTCACAATAAAAAACCTGAAAAAAGAATTATTTGTTACTTTTCAGTTCGCTTAAAACGGCAGTCGTGTTTTTGAATTTTTTAATTATTTTATTTATTTGAAACCTTTTAGTGAATATGAAGACTCCGAAGAAATGTCAGCTTGAATGCCCGAAGTGTCTCAAATAGACGTGTTAAGTATTCATACAAATTTTTAGGCCGCCATATTGTTTTTAACGTGACGTCACATATCCTATGTTACCCGCGACGTCACGAGGATTCTAATGATACCTTACACCAATACAAACGGTTAAGCGGTCGCCAAGATCTGCGCGTTTAAAGAAAATATGAAACATACATAGGGGCTGAACACATATACTCTCCTTTTGGCAGTCGTGTAAAAAAGTCGTGTGTATATGAATAAAAGAGGGATGGATAGTCTATCTCGCGGCGACATATTGTCGCACTAATCCTGTGCTAAGCCTACTGTTCTCATAAAAATGCTAACTCCGCAAAAACAGGTAACCAACAAATACAGGACCCATCTAGGCTTTGTTTTAAATAGGTATCTTATATTTCATATTAATCATTTCCTATGGCTTTAGGGTATATTTTATTAATCTTTGCAATCTTGATGGGTACTAAATACAAGATATGAAAAAAAAATACATATCATTTTGAGTATGATTTGCATTCGTGTAATTTAGCTCTAGCTAAATTACACGAATGCAAATCATTCTCAAAGCTTCATACTCTCGTAGCTTAGAAGCTACGGCAATTTTTTTATTTATTAAATTTGTTTATCGACTACAATAAGACTTATCGATAACAGTTATCATCATCATCATCATCATCAGCCAATTGACGTCCACTGCTGGACATAGGCCTCCCTCAGAGAGTTCCACAAAGATCGGTCGTGAGCTGTCCGCATCCATTGGACACCCGCAACCTTTACCAGGTCGTCGCTCCATCTTGTGGGGGCCTTCCCATAACAGTTATGTCGATGTCTAATTTTGTCAATGTCTCGTTCCTGCTAGAAAAATATCGAGGTATATTGAGAAGACCCTATGACAGCTCAAAAATGCTACCAGAATTCCGACCACTGCTGGTAATAATATGATATAGGTAATTAAAAATGTGGTCGCACATTTCAAAATCGAGTTTTATGGTAGATGTAAATAAAAAATAAATAAAATAATAATAAAATAATGCCGTATTGCAGGAAAATAAAGTGACTTTTTCCACACAATTCTATTTTGAGATGTGGCCGTGGCAAACGAAGACTTGTTAAAACGTGACGGCAATCACGACAAACGATAAAACGCTATTATATAGCTAGGTACTGCATTCCGCATAACAGATGCACAACCTTGGAAAGTCCTAGCGTCGATACCGTTATGGCGATGTTCCAAAACTACCAAGGCCAGTGACGTCAGGCTACCGTGAACACCGAAGTTCGTTTTCGGGGATTTTCTCTGTTACTCCAAGGAAGGCGTCATAAGAGTGACAAAGAAAATCCCCTGAAAATGAACTCTTAGTCTATCACTTGATAGGCTCCAGCATCATCATAGTGAACATACTACTGCGATCGCCAACCCGCTTGCCCAGCGTGGCGATTATGGGTATATGTATGTGTAATAAATACCTCCTAATGCGTCAATACGCGTAATTAAATAGGAGAGGACTAAGATAGGCTGATTAAGTATATGACGTAATAGAATCCAAAATATGCTAATGCATATTTTGGATTCTATTAATATATACTCGTAATATAATATAATAATATTTTAGCCTATAATGTCCCACTGCTGGGCACAGGTCTCCTCTTATACATGAGAGGGATTGGGCTATAGTCCCCACGCTGGCCCTAAGGGGGTTGGGAACTTCACATACACCTTTGAATTTCTTCGCGGATGTATGCAGGTTTCCTCACGATGTTTTCCTTCACCGAAAGCTAATGGTAAATATCATACTCGTATATTATGTTATACATCGTCCTATTACTGCAAATACCGACTAAGTAAAAAAAAGCGATTTTGAGATAATGCGATTTTAATGTTTGGAGGTATATCTTTACATAAAAAAATTAAGATATGTACAATCTGTATTTAGAATTTTATAGCCTATATTGTCTAGTTTACTATCTAATCGTGAAAATTATTCAGTCTGTATTTGATTGACAATAAAAATGCGATTTTAATAAAACAGTCGCAAACTTAGTTGCTTTTTCCTGTAGAAATATATTTTTCTTTATTTCTCTTATCAATACATCTAGAACAACATATTCCTTTGATTAAGCTTTGGTTGACATGTACGTTTCTTATAAATTACAATATGATAAAAAAAAGTCTCAGATTTTTAAGTTATTACAAAATTTACTAAAAATCCACAATGACTTAATCGGTTTTATCTGTAGGA